>CM023540.1:62534600-62727100 GCA_013350335.1 Chimonanthus salicifolius
TAGACCAACTGCGGAAAATAATATGAATAGATAGCAAGTAACAGTCTCAATTGATAATTTAAGATAAAACAACCATCCATAGTTAATAGCCTAATCAAACCATAGCAAAGTATTAACTTATTACATGTCCATCAATTATAACTCAAAGGTCAATAAATAAAAGTCCTGTTCATCAATCAAGCGCTTAGGCTTGGCTCCCCTCCCGGTCATCGACCTTTTCTTTCCCTTTCCTTGTACCTGCATTATCCTCTAAGGATAGAATTAGGGCATTAGATCAACGCGTCCAGTAGGTTCCCGAATCAAGGCTACCACATGGTTAGCATATAAAACATGCATATATATCCATCAAAAACAATAAAACCATGCTATGTATGTATGCAATTGTAATGAAACCCCCCCCCCCCCCCCCCCCCCCCCCCCCCATCACACATACATAATCATCACTTGACGAGACTCTCACCGTCAAGGTAGATCACAATACACTTCCATCTGGATCTCACATGATAAGGTAATCCACAGTAATCCTTGTTACCTGCGGAAAGACTCTTCATCATTGAGTTGTTTCATATCACATATTAGTCCTCCTGGCAGGACGCTCATCGCCTAAAGAGACCAATGTGACTATGATCATCATGTTACTCCTCCTAGCGGGACTCTCATCGCCTAAGGAGGATGGTAACTCATAATTGCAACACAGCATATCCTCAGTCATCATCCCATGTCCATGCATGAGATGCCAATGCTTTGTATGTCAGTTGTAAATGCATAATTCATCATTCAAAATATGGTAAGTAATAGTATGTCAATATCTCATAAAACCCTTCATGAAAACAGGTGTAAATGTCGGTTACAAGTAGGTAGGAAACCTACTGAAGATTCACTTCAGTAATTGATCTTTCTTTAGCGTCACCCGGTCACGACTCGCACGTCGTCAACTTCCGGTACCTTATCCATATAACAATCAGTAAATCATAACATCATTTACTTATTCATTCACATCTAAGACCCATCCACATCATGTGGGGTTCGGCCATGCCCATGGCCGAACATCATCAACTTAGAATTTGTCATTTTATGGGGTTCGGCCCTATACTTGGCCGAACCTTGTATTCCCACTTTTTCATCATCAAATGTTCTCCATTAAAATACTTCAAACCCTTTATGAAATCATGGAAACAATGTCAAACACAACGCATATACTTAGTCCATTTTTCCCAAAAACAGCCCATGGGGTTCGGCCATGCACATGGCCAAATCCAATGGTTCTCTTGATTTATTTTGTCCATCATCTACCCATGATTTGAATCAATAACTTAACCCTAACATTGATATGATTCAGCCCTATATCAGCCAGCCAAAAACAGTAACCATATCCTCATTTAATTCCCATAAAATATCATACTCTTACATGGTTTTTATCACACAAAATCATCTAATATTTTCATGGGGTTCGGCCATCCAAAGTGGCCGAACCCTATCTCATGTTTTGGTCCTCTTTAGCATGTTTTAAGTGTCACTTACACATATAAAAATCAGTACAATGTTACCATGATTTTACCCTTCAAAACCATCCAAATAAGTTCATCAACTTGTCCAAATGACCATAATACTTCATGGGATTTGGCCATCCAAGATGGCCGATCCCAATGGTCCATTTCATCAATTTTAATCCACTGTTTAGACCCATACTAACTTCAGTCCTTATGTCATTCAAGTCCATGTTTTTAACCCTCTTTAAAACATGCATTTGAATCTTAAAAAAACATCAAAGACAGTCCACAAAAACTTCATGGTTTCCATGTTTCAAAAACATCAAAACCACTAATCATTTACATGGGGTTCGGCCCTCCATGGTGACCGAACCCAATGGTCATTTTTACCATTTTAAAACCTCCATTATTCAAGGTTAAAAACCTTGGTGCATTCGGCCATAACCATGGCCCAATACACACCCTTTTCTTACAACTTATTTGGCTTGAACACTTAAGAAATCGTACCAAATTTCCTTTGCCTAGGATCCTTGCCTTCTTCCCTTTTATTTCTTCCTTTCTTCCTTAATTCTTTACTGGTTTATGCTTGATTAACGGGTGCCAAAACCTCTGCTGTTCAGCTAAGAAAAACGAACTTAAAGAGAGGGAGAGAGAGATGGGAATTTCTTGGATACTCTATGTAAAAATCGGCCAAGAAAGGTAACCTTTTCCTTTTGTAGTTTCAATCCCATCTCCCATTCATTTCCCTCATTTAATCTTGCGAAAACCGATGGGGCATTGGGTATCATCCAAGACACCCCTTCACCAAACGGTGCAACCTTTCATGTTTAAACACATGCATCTCATGGGATGAGATGATGCCGCCCAAGCTTGGTGACCTTTGGCTTTGCCAAGGCACCTCTTCACTCTCAACGGCTGGGATTGATTCTGATCAAGTGTTGTGTGAGATTACAACTCATTTCCACCTCCCCTTGACTCACTAGGATCATGTTCTTTTTGTTCCAACTCATCACATTTAATGCACCAAGTTTGAGTCAACTCTTTTCTTAAATCAAACTTACTCCAAATCAGTCCAACTCAAGCTGAATTAATTCACACTTGAGTTCAATTGAGGGCCCACATGGTCATCCGTGGTCAACTTGGTCAACCCGACCCATTGGGTCCCCAATCAGCCCCTTGACCTATTTTGACAACATGACCCATTCATGGGCTGATTTTTGCCATTTTTAATTGGTTTTCACTTGTGTTTCAAGCCTACCCATTTTTGCTATACCTAATTTCCAATCAGTTCAGCTTGACCCCATTTAATTTGAGCTTACACAATGGTCAAATCATCCATTTTGACCCATTGGGTCCAATTGGGCCCTTTGACCCATTTAGCCATTTTCGACCCAATTGATGTTCATTACCCATCCAATCAAACTTGACATTCATATTGTGCTCATATGATCTTAATTTGAGCAATGGGCCCCACCATTTCCTTATTTGACATCTCAAAATAATTAATTTAACACATCAGGGGCATTTTCGTAATTATCCACTTCATCGAGAGATTGGGATGTTACATGTACACCCCACTCCCTCACCTGAGGCATCACAGTATACCTCATAATTTCTGCCTCTTTCCGGTAAGATCAAAATAGGAGCGGTTGTAAGCCTCTCCTTTAGCTCCTCAAATCTCCTGTTGCACAAATCTGACCACTCAAATTTGACTCCTTTCTGAGTGAGTCGGGTAAGTGGAGTTGCAATCTTGGAGAAGTCCATTATGAATTTCCTATAGTAACCAGCCAATCCCAGAAAACTGCGGATCTCCGTCACATTTGTCGGCGCTTTCCACTCCTTCACTGTCTCTACTTTAGCCGGGTCCACGGCTATACCTTCCTCCGGTATAACGTGCCCCAAGAAGTTGACCTCAGATAGCCAAAATTCACACTTGCTGGCTTTGGCATACAACTGCTTGTTCCTCAAGGTGTCCAGGACTATCTGCAGGTGTTCAGCATGTTCTTCCTGACTCTTGGAATAGATCAGGATATCATCAATGAATACAATCACAAACTGATCCAGGTAAGGACGGAATATCCTATTCATCAGGTCCATGAACACAGCTGGTGCATTTGTTAGTCCAAATGGCATGACTACATACTCATATAGACCATACCGTGTCCTGAAAGCTGTCTTCTCTATATCCTCCTCCCTAACCCGGATTTGATGGTACCCGGACATCAGATCAATCTTGGAGAAGTGAGAGGAACCCCTAAGTTGATCAAACAGATCATCTATCCCGGGTAGGGGATATTTGTTCCTGACAGTCAGCTGGTTCAATTTTCTATAGTCCACAGACATCCGAAGGGTACTGTCTTTCTTCTTCACAAATAATACCGGGGCTCTCCATGCGGATGTGCTGTTCCGAATGAAGCCCAGTCTGAGCAGTTCATCAATCTGCTTCTTCAGCTCGGTCATCTCAGCCGGTGCCATCCTATAATGAGGCAATGACACTGGAGCGGCGCCGGGGTATAACTTGATCTCAAAGTCTATCTCCCTCTTGGGTGGCAAACCAAGGAGCTCTGTTGGGAATACCTCGGCATAATCTGCTACTACCGCCGGAAGTTCAGTTATTGGTGCCTTATCTAATCTGAGGTTGTTCAAGGCAAGATGGTTCAATTCCTCCTGCAGCCTTCTAGGGATGCCTTGTCTGTCAGCACGTACTATATACCACTTTCCCTCGTGTGACCAAAATATCACCCTACGAAGATGGCAATCAATATGGCCTGGAATGTAGCCAACCAGTCCATGCCAAATATAACATCGTACTCAGCCATATCGATTACCAAATAGTTGAATTCGAATCTGAATCCCGCGAGTTCAGTGTTCAATGCCGTACATATGAGTCCCAAAGATGTGTCTCCGACAGGGGATACAATGGTAAGTGAAGTGGACAGGTTTTGTACTAATGTGCCCGTAGCAGATATGAATGCAGCAGATCTAAATGAATGTGAAGCTCCGGAATCAAATAATGTAACAACATAAGAACTACCAACTACGGCCATACCTTGAATCACCGAGCGATCCACCGCTACTGGAGAAGGTATGGTAAAAAGCCGTCCGGATCCCGTAGGGTTTGTCCCCCGCCCCGCTTGGTTGTATGCTCTGCCTCCTGGCGACTGAGCTGGTCTAGCTGGAGGGCGGAAGGAACCCTTGAAGTTAGAGTGTCTGCTGATCTGTGGACACTTCCTCTTGAAGTGGCCCTGTTGGCCACACTGATAGCACGTGTTCCCACCCCGTGGAACATGAGTGACTGATGCTGATGGGGAGGGCTGATTGGGGCGAAAGCCCCCTGTAGATCCAGTGGAGAGCGAGGGTCTGTTAAAATTCGGGCGGAACCTCTTGTTGGGTTGAAATGCACCCCCCCCACTTTGCCCTCGGCGGTTGTTCAGGCCGCGCCAACTAATTCAACTCCCGCTCTGCTATAGTGGCCCTGCTGACCACCTCAGCCAGTGTGGCTGCCTTGAATATTGTTACCTTGGCCCTAATACTTGGCCGAAGTCCCCGTTCAAACTTACGGGCCCTCCGATGCTCGGTATCCACCATAAATATGCATAGACGGATAGCCTTAGGAATTCCCTGTGATATTCAGCCACCGTCATATTACCTTGCACCAATGATAGGAAGGCTTGACTCTGGAGCTCTCTTTCCTCCTCCGGGAAATATTGCTCTAGAAAGGTGGCTGAGAACCCTTCCCATGTCATGGCAATCCTTTGCCCTTCCGGCACAAGTGATTGCTGCTTTTCTACAACCTCCCACCAATTGCCGGCATCCTCAATCAGTTGAGACGTAGCCAGTAAAATCCTGTCAGTATGACTAGAAATCTGGAGTGGATTCAAGATTTGATTGATCTTCTTCAACCAACGTTCTGCTCCGACAACCCCTTCTTTTCCCCTGAAGTAAGGAAGATGCTGTTGTTGGAAATCTCTAACCATATTTCTTTTGTTGGAGTCGCTGGTGGTCGCATCCCCATTCAAGTACTGTTGTAGGACAGAGGTGACCACCGCTTGAAGTAAGGAAGACGCTGTTGCTGGAAATCTCTAACCATATTTCATTTGTTGGAGTCGCTGGTGGTCGCATCCCCATTCAAGTGCTGTTGTAGGACAGAGGTGACCACCGCTTGAACCAATTCCTTCAATTCGGGAGGCACAACAAGTATGTTCACGCTATTTTGTCCCTCCTCTCGATGAGGTGGTTGTACCTCCTCCTCCTGACGAGGTGGTGTTACCTTTTTCTCTACCCGTGGGTTTCATCGGGTTCTTCTCTTCGGAGGCATTTTCCTAAGTCATTGAAAAACATTTATCGACTTAGTTCCTTTTTAAATTGGGGGGGAAATGCTAAGTAAACATACTTTGTTTTGGGGAAAAGACTTCCTAAGTATTGTTTCTCATTTTGGGGAAAATTACCAAATAAGCACACTTGGTTTGAGGGAAAACTTCCCAAACATCAAATGTTCCTTTTTAATTCGGGGAAATCGGGGAGATTTTCCTATTTCGCTACGTTTGATAATTCCAACTTAAAGTGATTTTTCTTCCCTTGCTATCATTCCTTTTTCGTCAAATGTTGTTCTCAGATTGAACGCTTCAGTCTGAGTCAACCGAAGTAAATTAACTCGGCCCCTGTGCAGCGGACTCCGAAGAGTCGGTCAGTTGGGATTCTTATCCGTCAGTGAGACGTGAAACCATCTTAATCATACTTCGAGAGATTCATTCTTCTGATTTCGCTCTAATACCAACTGTAACACCTGCCCCTTTTCACCAAAATCAGAGTCTATTCTTTTTTTTTTTCCTTTGAATGAAGAGTGACAAAGGCCGCGGGCGTCACGAAGCGAGTTAAGTCCGAGCTTCTGAAGTCCAGCCCTTAACTGGCCAAACCTTCGTATGCGTGGAACGAAGTCCACGGAGAATGGTTCACATGTAGAAGTAAGCTCGAGGAATATTAAATTAAATGCGGAATGATAATAGAGACTAACCTACAAATTTTAGATAGTAGGAGCATATAATCTATAATATTACATTCCGACAAGCTAAGCTACTCAAATACATTTCCAAAATAATCTTAAATAAACTAAGTAGCTCGCCTCCCCAAGCTCCTAAGCTTGGCTCCCGTCGCGCCCTTCCGCTGCACCATCTCCTGCGTCATCAGCTAGGGTAGAAGTAGGGCGTTAGAGACGCGCCCAGTAGGACTCCGAGTAGGGCTAACACATGGATTAGTGATAACAAGCATACAGATAGTAATAAAACGAAAACCATAAAATGAATGCAATGCCATGGGTGTCTCATGTCATGTGTCCCACCCATCAACCATACCATCATGATGTCATATCCCCTTTGACGGCAAGGCCTCGTCAAGGTATCCCCATGTTTGCTTCTCGATCGCCTCGACGGAGTATGGACTCCTGTTATAGCATATCAAACTATCCCCATGTCTGTTTCTCGGTCGCCCCGACGGAGCATGGACTCTGGTTATATCTCAACATATCAAAATATCCCCTTGTCTCCTTTTCGGTCGCCCCGACGGAGCATGGACTCCGGTTATAGTGCATCAGGCTATCCCCATGTTTACTTCTCGGTCGCCCCGACGGAGCATGAACTCCGGTTTCATTATTTTCCCGCCCATGCCATGCATGAGATGTAAGTGCATTATGCTATGTAATATATATAATTTATATCCTTAATTCATAATTCATAGCATTAAAATATAATCCATAGCATTAAAACCCATCTTAAAATAAATCATATAATTACCGAAATAAATCATGGAAACCATCACATACACATAATCCATGGCTTACAAAAAGGTAGGAATCCTACCGAATACCAACTAGTGTCTTTACGTTTTTCCGTTCTCGAATCCGGTCGCCGATCGCGCACCGTTTGCGATGTCTGGTACCTTATTTATACATTACCAAATCAGTCCATATTTTTAACCATTTCTATGCCCATTAATCATTTTCAAGCCCATATGAATAATCGGTCACTATTTAGGTTTTGTGGGTCCCATTTAATCCATTAGATATTTTAATTTGTGAGTTTAAAATCCAGTCACCCTAGGTTTCATAAAACACACCTAAGGTCATCATAAAAACGTCTGAGTCCAAGTTCATCCCCCATGGGGTTCGACCATGTACCATGGCCGAACCCATGGTCCTTCATTTTGGCCCATAATTACGGTTTTGCCACTACCTCTTTTCCATGGTTAATCACTCATTCATCCATGCCTAATTAAGTCCATAATTGATCATAGACTTGGATCCATTCATGACCCATCAACTATGACATAAAAATTACTAAAAAAAATAGCCATTTACTTGATCTAATCCCCATTAATTAATCCATATGCATACACCTTAATCTTAGTCCTTAATTGGTTCACAACATGGGTCCATTGATGTCTCATTAACCATGACATAACAACACTAGAAATCAGCCATTAAAACACTCTAATCCTCATTCATTTCTCACATGCATAATACCAAATTTAATCCAAAAGTTTACCCACAAATGGGTCATGGGTTCGGCCATACACCATGGCCGAACCCATGATGTCTTTACCCCATTCTTTCTTTGGCCTATTTACACATTTGAATCATCATCCTTAATCACATTAAAGTCTATTAACTTAGCCACACTCCCATTACAACTAACAACATTAGGTCCATTTTGGTCCATCAACACCACCTAACATTTCCCATTTATTTTTCCATTCTTTTACATCCATCATCATTCCATCTTTCCACCCCCATTAAAATTATTAAACATCACCATAGGGCTTCATTATCCATTGGTGCCATTTTAGACCATGAAAACATTTACATTCATCCATGGATTGCATGATAAAAAACCTCTTCAAAAAATTACCTACATTTAATCATTATCAACTCAAAACCCTAAATCATTCTCCATGCTTCCATTGTTATAAACCCTAATAAATTAATCAATTCTCTACCATGGGGTTCGGCCATACTACATGGCCGAACCCTATGGCCCATGTTTTCCTTCAAATCTTACACACATCCATGCTTAAAACAATTCTTAATACCAATGTCCTTAATGCATTTATTTATTTTTTTCTTAACCCTAATTTACCCCTTTAAGGTTGGCCCATCTTTCCTCCCTTCATTTGATGGGTTTGAAATCCAAGGCAATGATTTGGCCACCTCTGAATCCAAGAAATGGATTTCATAGCCTCTTAAAACCCTAAGAAAAATACAAATCTCTTGTTTTAGAAAATACTTACAATCCATCGTCTCCTCCGACTTTCTTTGCTCCCGTCGGACTCCTTGGCCTCCTTTCTTCTTCCTCTCCTTTGTTGGTCGGCTAGGATGCTTGATCAATGGTGACAACCTCCAAGCTTGGGTTCGGCCATAGTAGGGTTTGATTTGAGAGAGAGAAAGAAGAGAGGATGGAGATGAGAAAGAAGGCACCTAGTCTTGACCTTGGTGTGATGGCTTATCCTTGCACTTCCCTCTCTTTTCTTCCAAGCTTTTCTTCTTCTTTCTCTTGGTTTCTTCCTTTCCTTCTCCTTGGGTGTGGGACGGTGGTGGAGAGCAAGAGAGGGAGAGAGTGAAATGAGATTAGCGTTTGAGAGATAAGATAAAAAAAAACAACTCCTTTTTGTTTTCTTAAACTTTACTCCACCATTAATTTTCCTCACCAACCCCATACAAGATATTTTGTTTGCTTTATGACCCAACCACCACTAACCAACGTTTTAAGTGGTTTGTGTTTCTTTGGGTGGTTTTGACCATTTGACCATGATTAGATTAGCTTAATCATTTAATTAATTAGATTATTAGGTTAAGTTAATTAATTCCCACTTATCTCCTTTAATCTCCTTAATTCTTCTCCATTACTCCACCCATGGTTGACCAATTCAACCATGGTGGCCGGCCCCACCAATCCTTGGCCCACACGCCACCTCACTTGGTGAGGTGGAGGTGGGTCCCAATTGGCCATGTCACTTAGGTCTAATTAATACTAACTGAGGTGATTAAAAATCAATTCAATCCACTTCCCTTATTGGATCACCATTGGGCCCATGGCCCAATTAAGTTCACCCTTATCCATCTATCTTAGAGCTTAACTATCTTGACCCATTGGGTCCCAAATGGGTATTTGACCCAATTTGACCATTCTTGACCCAATTAATCATTATTCACCCATTAAATGAATTTCATCCAATCCATGGTCCAATTGGGCCATAATTGGTCCATTGTCCATATTTTGATCCACTTAACATTTATTCCATTAAAATTCCCAATTTCCACATATTGATTTATAAATTCCGGGCCATTACAAATCATGTAGAACCATAGTCCTTATACTCACAACTTCATTTGTACAACCTATCTTACCCACCAACAAGGTTAGGGCATATTCCTTTCATTCCAAATGCTTAATCATCTTCTTGGATGGATTTTTCTTTTACATTCTATGGCCCATAACATTTTAGCCAGCCTTTTCAACCCAAAATGGAATCCCATGGTTTCGGCCATTCCATAGCCGAAACCATGGTTCCCTTATTTATTTTTTTAATCAATAAACCCTCGTTAAGCAATACATACCTATTCCACGACTCCTCCGTTCCTTTAGGTATGATTTTGCTCCTCCGTCCTTCTCCTTCCTTAGCCATTTCTTCTTCCTCCTTCGTTCTTCAGTTTCTCTAAGTCTAGTGCGGAAATGGGAGAGAGAGAGAGAGAGAGAGAGAGAGAGAGAGATGATGCCAATCTCTTGAATGTAAGGGATGGATTTCGGCCACACTTGTGGGGTGTCCCTTGAGCTTATACCTTTTTTTTGAAAGCCCAACCTTTCCTTAGTATTCTAGGTGTAGCAATGGAGAGAAAGAGAGATAGAGAGGAGAAGAAAATCTCTAGGTTTCTTAGATGTGTAATTGGCCAAGGAGTGTAGAGAGGGAGAGGGGTTGAGATGAAAAAACCCTAAGGGAGGGTTCAGCCAAAGAGGTGTGGTTAGAGAGGGGGAAAGAGGGAGAGGATGAAATGAAAATATCTAACTCTTTTTTGTCTAGAGAGGATCGGCCAAGGAGGGTTTTGGTGTGTGCCTTGTGTAAGCCCTAACCTCCCAACCACGCTCATCACTTCTTGGTCTTTCCCATGTGTCCCTTGGTTAACCAAGAGGACACATGGCTTACACTTGGAGCCTTCTCCCCACTCCCAACAGTTTTGTCTAGGGTTTCCATGAGATGGAAACCCTCCACCTCCCTCTTTGACTCACTTAGAGTCCCTTCCACTTCCCTTCCAACTCACTTGTTTATTTTGAACTTACTACCCATTTAACTCAATCCCAACTCCAGACTTTGAATTTATTCCTTAATTAAATAATTCCTTAACTCACTTAACCCTCTTGAACTCATCTATGAACTCACCCATGGTTGACCAAGTCAACCATGGTAGCCGACCCTACATGTGACCTTAGACCACTGGCCACCGCACTTGATGAGGTGGATTTGGGTCCCACTTGGCTTTGCCACTTCTATGTCACCTCTTACACTTGCCACCTCACTTTTTGAGGTGGGTCCCATGCCTTAGATCTTAATTGGGTACATGACCCAATTAAATCAATTCATCTTGACCCATTGGGTCCCAAGTGGGTATTTGACCCAATTAAGTACATTTACCCAATTAATTAAAATCAACTCTATCCATGATCCGTTGGATCATAATTGGGCCATTGGTATCCATTTAACATTCATTTCATCTATAAATCTTAATTTTAACACTTAAAATAGATAATATCCAATTTAATAATTGCATTGAAAATTCGGGATGTTACAATATTACCCTCTTTTGAAATTTTCATCTCGAAAATCGAGCGAAGTAGGGTTTCAAACAACTCATACAAAAAACTCGAGATGAGCTGCTCTCATTTCTGATTCAATTTCCCAGGTGGCTTCCTCATTACCATGTCGATCCCATACAACCTTGACGAACTGAATGGCTCGGTTCCGTAACACCCTCTTTTCTTTCCTGATCACTCTGACTGACCTTTCAACATAAGTCATGTCGCTTTGCACATCAACATCTTGCATGTTCAACACGTGTGAAGGATCTGGATTGTATTTCCTCAACATAGAAATATTGAATACATCGTGCAAAGATGACAACTGTGGAGGAAGTGCCAATTGATAAGGCACCTCCCCACCCTCTTTTGGATTGGAAACGGTCCCACAAATCTAGGTTACAGTTTCCCTTTCTTCCCAAATCGCATGTGTCCCTTTCGTGGTGAGACTTTCAAGAACACTAAGTCTCCCACTTCAAACGCAATGAACCTCTTTATCTTGTCAGCGTAGCTCTTCTGACGACTCTGTGCAGTAAGTAGGTGTTGTCGTATCAACTTAATATGTTTCGTGGTCTCTGCAACTAGCTCGAGTCCAATAAGTGCAGGCTCACCTGCCTCTGTCCAACACACAGGTGATCTACAGGGTCTACCATGCAATGCCTCAAATGGAGCCATCTAGAGGCTTGCCTGGTAACTATTGTTGTAAGAGAACTCAACCAGTGGTAAGTGGTCCTCCCATCCACCCTTGAAGTCTAACATACATGCTCTCAGCATATCCTCCAATGTATGTATTGTTCTATCTGATTGTCCATCAGTCTGTGGATGGATCGCTGTGCTAATCAATAAATCTGTCCCCATAGCCGACTACATGTTCTAGCACACCCTGCCGATGAATTGGCCATCTCTGTCGAACAAAATAGTCATGGGGATACCATGTAGTCTGATGATATCCTTGATGTACCGTCGTCCCAAAGTCTAAGATGAATCTGTCATCTTGATGGGAAAAAAATGTGCAGACTTGGTCAATCGATCTACCACGACCCATATTGCATCGTTGCCCTTTGATGACCTTGGCAACCCTGTCACAAAATCCATGGAAATATGTTCCCATTTCCACTCCGGCACTGGTAAGGGTTTGAGTAATCCTGGTGGCTTCTGATGTTTAGTCTTAACTTGCTGACAAGTCACGCAGTGAGCAACAAACTCTGCCACATCTCTTTTAAGTCCATGCCACCAATAGTGTCTCTTCAGATCATGATACATCTTGGTGCTTCCTGGATGAATAGAGAGTTTGGTTTGGTGTGCCTCGATCAATAACTCTCTCTTGCAGCTTTGAGGCACATATGTCCTGCCTCGGAATAAAAGACCCTGTCCTGGTCGTAACTCCCATTCTGGTATAACCTCACCAGTAGGCATTTTAGCCCATATCTCTTCCACTTCCAGATCTGTCCGTTGTTTTTGTTCAATCTTGGAAACCATATTGGACCGTATAATCAGATTATACATACTCCCATGGTTCTTGATGTACAAATTGAACTCTCGAATGGTATTCAGTATTTCCCATTCCTTCCTAATCAAACTGGTCACTTTTGGATGTGACATGCGACTCAGGGTACCCGCCACTTTGTTCACCTTGCCAAGATGATATCGAAGTGCAAACTCATAATCTTGCAGATATTCCATCCATCTACACTACCTCATGTTGAGTTCCTTCTGATCAAACAAATATTTCAAACTTTTGTGATGTGAAAATACCTCAAACTTCTCGCCGTAAAGATAGTGTCTCCAGCTTTTGAGAGCGAAGACTACTGCGGCTAGCCCCAGATCATACGTGGGATAGTGGCGTTCATGAATTTTCAACTGTCTTGAACCATAAGCCATCACATGCTGACTTTGAATGAGAGAACACCCAGGTCCTTCTCCTGAAGCATCACAATATACTTCATGGCCCTTACCTCTTTCTGGCAAAATTAGGATAGGAGCAAGTCGTAAGCCTCTTCTTCAGTTCTTCGAATCTTCGGTTGCATACATCAGACCATTCAA
Source organism: Chimonanthus salicifolius (assembly GCA_013350335.1). Taxonomy (NCBI): domain Eukaryota; kingdom Viridiplantae; phylum Streptophyta; class Magnoliopsida; order Laurales; family Calycanthaceae; genus Chimonanthus; species Chimonanthus salicifolius. Next base: position 62,547,973 of record CM023540.1, read on the forward strand.
ATTTGATTCCTTTCTGAGTGAGTCGGGTAAGTGGAGATGCAATCTTGGAGAAGTCCATAATAAAATTCCTATAATAGCCCGCCAATCCCAGAAAGCAGCGGATTTTGGTCACATTCCTGGGAGCTTTCCATTCTCTAGCTGCCGCCACTTTAGCCAGGTCCACGGCTATACCTTCCTCTGATATGACATGCCCTAATAAGCTAACTTCAGATAAACAGAATTCGCACTTGTTTGCTTTGGCATACAACTAATTCTTCATCATGGTGTCCAGAACTATCCGCAAATGTTCAGCATACTCCTCCCGACTTTTAGAATAAATCAGGATGTCATCAATGAAAAAAATTACAAACTTGTCCAAGTAAGGATGAAAGATCGTGTTCATTAGATTCATGAACACAGCTGGTGCATTGGTAAATCCAAACGGCATGACCACATAATCATATAGTCCGTACTGCATTCTGAAAGTCGTCTTCCCTATGTCTTCATCCCTAACCTGGATTTGATAGTAGCCTGACACTAGATCAATCTTGAAGAAGTTACTGGAACCCCTAAATTGATCGAATAGATCATCAATTCTAGGTAGAGGGTACTTGTTTCTGACTGTCCGCTGGTTCAATTTCCTGTAATCTACACACATCCGAAGCGTACCATCCTTCTTCTTCACAAATAACACTGGTGCTCCCCAAGAAGATGTGTTGTTCCGGATGCATCTTAGTCTGAGCATTTCATCAATTTGCTTCTTTAACTCTGACATCTCAGCTAGGACCATCCAGTAATGCAGTAATGACACTAGAGTAGTGCCAAGATACAACTTGATCTCAAAATCAATCTCCCTCTTGGGTGGCAAGCCAGGGAGTTCTGTCGGGAATACCTCCACGTAGTCTTTCACTACCGCAGGTAGTACAACCAACAGTACCTTGTCTAATCTGATGATGTTCAATACAAGGTGGTTCAATTCTTCATGTAATCTCCTGGTCATAGGAATGCTCTGTTTGTCGGCATGTACCATGTATCGCTTTCCCTCGGGTGACCAAAATATCACCCTGCGGAGATGGCAATCAATACTGGCCTGGAAGTTAGCCAACCAATCCATGCCAAAAATGATGTCGTACTCGGTCATCTCGAGTACCAGATAATTGAACTCAAATCTGAATCCAGTAAGTTCAATCTTTACCGCTGTGCATATAAGTCCCAGTGATGTGTCTCCAATGGGGGATACAATAGTGAGTGCGGTGGACAATTGTTGTACTAAGGTGCCAGTAGCAAATATAAATGTTGTAGATGTAAAGAAGTGGGATGCTCCGGAATCAAATAATGCGAAAGCATAGGAACTATCAACTACTGCCATACCTTGAATCACTGAGTGATCCACCGTCTCTAGATGAGGAACCAAACTATACAGTGCCCGTCCTGTTTGGTTGTACGCCCTGGATACTTGTGAATGAGCTGATCGAGCTGGAGAACGAAATGAACCCCTGGAATGAGAAGACCTACTGTTCTGCGGACACTTCATCTTGAAACGGCCCTGTTGGCCACACTGAAAACAGGTGCTCACACCTCGAGGGACCTGAGAGACGGATATTGATGTGGAGGGCTGATTGGGACGAAAGCCTCCAGTTGACCCAGCAGAAGGTGATGGTCTCCCAAAGTTGGGTCTGAATCTCTTGTTCGGAGGAAAAACACTTCCCCCTTTTGGCCCCGGCGGTTGTCCACAAACCGTACTGTCTCTGTCAGCTCTTGCTCAGCTATGGTAGCTCGACTGACCACTTTCGCCATTGTAGGTGACTTGAAGATAGTCACTTTGAGCCTGTTGCTTGGTCGAAGGCCCCACCCCACTCAAATTTACGAGCCTTCCTGTATTCTGTGTCCACCATGTATAAAGTATAACATGATAGACGGAGGAACTCCTGATGATATTCAACCACATTCATGGTGCCCTGCACCAAAGATATGAAAGCTTGCCTCTGGCGCTCCTTCTCCTCTTCCGAAAAATAGTGATCCAGGAACATTGTAGAGAACTGGTCCCATGTAATCTCAGTCCTTTCCTCTTCTGAAATCTGTGCCCGCTGTTGCTCAATCAATTCCCACCACTTTCCTGCATCATCGATCAACTGCGAAGTAGCCAACAATATTTTATCTTCATTACAGGTGATCTTCAGTAATGTCAAGATCTTGGTGATGTTCCTCAGCCAATTCTCCGCTCCGGCAGGTCCTTCTTTCCCTTTGAAGTGAGGGGGACGCTGCTGTTGGAAGTCTCGAACCATGCTTCGATCATGTGCCTCGTTGGTGGTCGCACTTCCATTGCCGTTCATATGTTGCTGTAGAACGAAAGTGACCGCAGCTTGTACTAAGTTCTGCAGCTCGGGAGGTACTACTGGAATATTTATGCTATTCTGCTCCTCCTCCTGGTGTGGTTGTTACACCTCTTCCTCCACATGCGGGTTTTGTCAAGTTCTTCTTCTCGGAGGCATTTTCCTAAGTCATTGAAACATCGTTTGACTTAGCTTCCTCGTAAAGTTTTGTGTTTACGTAATTTGGGGAATTGCCACATAAGCATCTTGTATTTCTTGTTTTTAGAGAACTTTCCTACGTATCAAGTGTTGTTTCTTAATTTGGGGGAAATCCTGATGCTTTCTTGTTTAGGGGAAATATGTCATATTTTGCTATGTTTGATTAATCTATTTTTATAGTGATTGTCCTTCCCTTGTAATCATTCCTTTTTCGTCAAGTGTTGCTCTCAGATTGAATGCTTTAGTCTGAGTCTTAACAAAGTAAATTAATCCGGCCCCCGTGCAGTGGACTCCGAAGAGTCAGTCAGTTGGGATTCTTATCTTGTCAGTGAGACATGATACTGTCTTAATCTTACTTCGAAAGATTCATACTTCCGGTTTTGCTCTGATACCAACTGTAACGCCCCGCCCTTTTTCACTTGCCAAAAATGAGAGTCGATTTTTTTTTAAAAATAAAGAGTGAGAGAGTGATGGACGCCACAACGCGAGCTAAGTCCGAGTTTCCAAAGCCCGGGCCCTTAACTGGCCAACCATACGTGTGCGTGGACTAAGTCCACTAAAACGGTTCACACGCAATTAAGGCTATACTTGCGGAATAAACGTAATGCGGAATTAATTTGAGATTAAAGTTATTAACCCTATCCATTTTATTTTAAGCAATGAAGTCCACCACAAATAATTACTTAAGTTCAAATGTCCAAAATTACAACCAAACCATAGCAAGATAATTCTAAGTTATTATAGTCCCAAAATGCGAATAACCCAAATTACATTGTCCGAAAATAAAACTTAAATAAAGTAAGTCTAAATTATCCAAGCTCCTAAGCTTGGCTCCTTTCGCGTCCTTCGTTCCATCCATTCCCTGTATCATCATCTAAGGTAGAAGTAGGGCATTAGTCAACGTGCCCAGTAGGTATTCTGAATAGGTTCAAACACATGGATTAGTATAAAAATCATAATAGATACATAATATCAAAACATGCTAAATCAACGCCATGCCATGTCATATGCTATGATTTCCCACCCTTCAACCATATCTCAAACACATAGATAATCCTTTTGATGAACAAGCCGCATCAAAGTATTCATTGTCATGACTCCCCACATATGCCTTGCTGGCCCACCGAACGGAGCGTGGATTCCTTTTTCATTTCAAACATCATATATCATTTCTCAATCGAAATCAGTGCGGATCCCTCCCTGCGTTTGTTTATCGGATATCCGAATGGAGCGTGGACTCCCCTCATTTGTTCCCTCCCATGCCATGCATGAGATGTGAGTGCAAACATGCTATTTCATATTATACATAATAGCATTGAAATTACGTCCTTAAAACATAAGCATTTGATACCAAAATAGATCATCAAAACATGGAATTAAAAAGCATTCATATACATAGTCCAAGGTTTTCAACAAGGTAGGAATCCTACCAACGTCCAAGATAATATCCTTGTTGTTTTCGTGCCTGTCACGTTCAATGATCACATCGAAACCGAATTGCAAACTCCTTTGCGAATCTTCTTTCCTTATTACATTTAGCACATATATATAAATCAATTTGGTGATCCATTTGATTCCCATCATCGTCCCATGTTCATTTCCATTTACGATCATAGTCCTTAAACCGCTTAAGTCCCCCAATGGGGTTCGGCCATAGGATGTGTTCATGTCCACCAAAACTCATAAGTGGGGTTCAACCCTACAACATGGCCGAATCTCACTCTTTTGGTTTTGACCCCCTTCCTTTAATCCTTGTTTTATTTTAAATACCACGGGTCCACCATCATTTCTTTTCTTTTTATTTCTTAACTTGATAATCCATAGTTAATCATTTATAGCATTAAAAATCCCATCATTAAGACATATCATTTGATACCAAAATAATTCAAGTAAAAATGTCACATATACATATTCCATGGTTTTCAATGAGGTAGGAATCCTACCAACGACCAAATACCGAGTCCTTGTGTTTCCGTCCAAAAACCGATCACCGATCGCGTCAAGCTGATCGTACACCGCTTGTGAAATCCCGTTACCTTATTACATATAAATAAATCAACCCAATGATCTATTTGATTTCCAACTATCCCTACATCATCCTATATCATTTCCATTTACAACCGTAGTCTTTTATTTTAACAAAGTGGGTCCAACATCATGCCATCTTTTGATTCATTGATCCAAACACACATAAGTTAATCATTTAGCATTAATAAAACCCGAAGTCCACAAAACATTCTCCATGGGGTTCGGCCATACACCATGGCCAAACCCATGGTCCTTCATTTTCAACATATTTCCATCTTAGCCATTGTTCTTTCCATAGCTAATCACTTAGCTTATTGACACATGACTTAGGTCCATAGATCATTCATTAACATAACATAGGTCCATAACAAATCCATCCATTCCTTAGCTTGATCATTCCATCTCTTAATCATGCATGGATCTACCAAATGATCCATCAAAATGGTTCATGAGGTTCGGCCATACAACATGGCCGAACCCATGATGTCCCATTTTCATCCTTTCCTCTAAATCATTTACAACATTAGGTCCATAACCAAAGTCCCTCCATGATGGGGATTGGGGTTGGGGGGGGGGGGGGGGGGGGGGTGCAGGGTTTAATCATACACTTAGCTCCATCATTTTAAAGCAGCATCTACCACATTTAAAACCCATTAAAATTACCAACATTCCTCCATCGTTTTCATGGTCTAAATACATGTAAATACCTCAACATTTCTCCATGGGTTCGGCCATACAACATAGCCGAACCCATGGTCCATGGTTCTTCACCATCTCCTCATTTTAAATCATGTTTTACAACATTTAAAACCTACTTAAAGTCACCAATAATCTTCCATCATTATCATCTTTTAAAACCTTTTAAAATTACTAACATACATCTATGATTTTCATCCTTTAAAACCCATTACAAATCACCAATATCCTTCCATGGGGTTCGGCCATACAACATGGCTGAACCTATGGTTCATCATTTTCTTTTAAAAATCATACACCCATGATTTAATCCTTTGATGGGGTTCAGCCATACATCATGGCCGAACCTCATCCAAATCCTTTTTGGGTTCCCATATGGTCCATGCATAAAAATCTAGGGTTTGGCCATGCAAGGGCCAAATCATGATCTTTGATCATTCTCCATCCCTTACATTAAACATGCATGAGGTCCTTTTGCATACCAATATTAGGGTTCGGCCATTGCATGTTCCTTGACCATTTTTTCATGCTTACGCCATACATATACATATTGTCCTTGATAATCCTCATTTACATAACCTATCTTACCCCTTAGCAAGATTAGGGTTTTGTCCACTTTTTCATCTCATTTCTTGGATGGATTTTACATCCATGGCCCATAATATTTTTGGCCAACTTTCCAATCCGAAATGGGATGTTCCTTTAACCTCTTTCTTATTTAATAAAATCTTGTCAGGTACTACTTACCGATTCCGCGACTCCTCCATTTTCTTCCGTACCGCCTTGCTCCTCTACTTTTCTCCGTCCTTAGTCTTTTCTTTCTTTCTCCTTGATCTTCGGCCAAAGTGTGTGTTGCTTGAGAGGGAGAGGGTTTTAGGTGAAAACCCCAAGGGATGGTTCGGCCAAAGAGTGTAGGTTTGAGAGAGGGAGAGGAGGAGAGAATGTAAAAACCCTAAGTGTTTTCCTTGTCTTGTGAAAGAGGTCGGCCAAGCTTGAGAAAGGGAGGGGATTTGAGATAGAAAGCTCTAAGTGTTTTCTCCTTTGTTCAATGAGAGAGGGTCGACCAAGAGTGGGAGGGAGAGAGTGAGCGAGTGAATGAGATGGAAAGCCTTCTTTCCATCTTGTCTAGGGTTTCCTTGGGTAAGACTCCACCCTCATCAATGTGGAGTCTTCCCCATGAGTCCTTTGAGCAAACAAGGGAATGCATGCCCTCCACATGGCACACACCACCCTCATCCAACGCTTTTGGCCTTGTGGTTTCCTTTTGGTGGCTAGTGGTTTGCATGAGATGGAACCACCACTTCTCCTTTTACCAACCATGATCTTGCATGCCTCCACATGGGTTCTTTGTCTAGCCAAGAGGGTGCATGCCCTCCACATGGCACACACCACCCTCATCCAACGCTTTTGGCCTTGTGGTTTCCTTTTGGTGGCTAGTGGTTTGCATGAGATGGAACCACCACTTCTCCTTTGACCAACTATGATCTTGCATGCCTCCACATGGGTTCTTTGTCTAGCCAAGAGGGTGCATGCCTTCCACATGGCACACACCACCCTCATCCAACGGTTTTGGGCTTGTGGTTTCCTTTTGGTGGTTAGTGGTTTGCATGAGATGGAACCACCACCTCTCCTTTGACCAACCATGATCTTGCATGCCTCCACATGCCACACACCACCCTCATCCAACGGTTTTGGGCTTGGTGGTTTCCTTTTGGTGGCTAGTGGTTTGCATGAGATGGAACCACCACCTCTCCTTTGACCAACAATGATCTTGCATGCCTCCACATGGCACACACTACCCTCATTCAACGGTTTTGGGCTTGGTGGTTTCTTTTTGGTGGCTAGTGGTTTGCATGAGATGGAACCACCACCTCTCCTTTTACCAACCATGATCTTGCATGCCTCCACATGGCACACACCACCCTCATCCAACGGTTTTGGGCTTGGTGGTTTCCATGAGATGGAAACGACCGACCCCACCTTTGACTCACTCCATCTTTTTATCTTTCATGTGACTCACCCCCATTTGATTCACTCCATTTAAATGAAACTCAACTCCTAACTCAAGCATTCATTTTATTTCCATTTAACTTACGTGATTTAATTAAATAATTTAATTCCACTCACTACACTTAATCCTCTTTAATTCACCTTTGTCTCACCCATGGTTGACCAAGTCAACCATGGTGGCCGGCCCCACTTGTGCCTTAGCCCACACACCACCTCACTTAATGAGGTGGAGTGGGACCCAACTTGGTTATGCCACTTGGATATTACCTCATTCCTTTGCCACCTCACTTGATGAGGTGGACCCTATGCCTTTGATCTTAATTGGGTCCATGACCCGATTAAATCCACTCCTTACCCATTTGCCCTAATCATCAATCCATCTTGACCCATTGGGTCCCAACTGGGCATTTGACCCAATTGACCACTTTGACCCACTTAAATAGAATTAATCATATCCATGGTCAATTGGACCATACTTGGGCCAATGCCCCAACTTTGATCCATCTAACATCCATTCCATCTATAAATCTTAATTTTTAACAATTAAAAATCAATAATAGCCAATATATTTATTGCTTTGAAAATCCAGGTATTACAATATTACCCTCTTTTGAAATTTTCGTGCCGAAAATCGAGCGAAGTGGGGTTTCAAACAACTTATACAAAAAGTTCTAAATGAGCTGCTCTCATTTTTTATTCGAGTTCCCAGGTGGCTTCCTCATTACCATGTCGATCCCATACCACCTTGACGAACTGAATGGCTCTGTTCCGTAGCACCCTTGTTCCTTCCCGATCACTCTGACGGACTCCTCTACATAGGTCACGTCGCTTTGCACATCAACATCTTGAACGTTCAACACGTGCGAAGGATTAGGGTTGTATTTCCTCAACATGGAGACATGGAACACATCGTGCAAAGATGATAGCTGCGGAGGAAGGGCCAATTGTTAAGCCACCTCCCCTAGCCTCTTTAGGATTGGAAACGGCCCACAAATCTAGGCAACAGTTTCCCGTTCTTCCCAAATCGCATGTGTCCCTTCCGTGGCGAGACTTTCAAGAACACTAAGTCCCCCACCTCAAACTCAAGGAACTTTCTCCTCTTGTCAGCGTAGCTCTTCTGACGACTCTGTACAGTAAGTAGGTGTTGTCATGTTAACTTAATCTGCGCCGTAGTCTCTGCAACTAGCTCGGGGCCAATAAGTGCAGGCTCACCGGCCTCTGCCCAACACACTGGTGATCTACATGGCCTACCATACAAGGCCTCGAATCGAGCCATCTGGAGGCTTGCCTGGTAACTGTTGTTGTAAGAGAACTCCACCAACAGCAAGTGATCCTCCCATCCACCCTTGAAGTCTAGCAACATGCTCTCAGCATATCCTCCAATGTCTGTATCATCCTCTCCGACTGTCCATCAGTCTGTGGATGGAAAGCTGTGCTAGTCAGTAGATCTGTCCCCATAGCCGACTGCATGCTTTGCCACACTCTGCCGGTGAATTAGCCATCTCTGTCAGACACAATAGTCCAGGGAATACCATGTAGTCTGATGATATCCCTGATGTACCGTCTACCCAAGGTCTCAAATGAATCTGTCATCTTGATAAGAAGAAAGTGTGCGGACTTGGTCAATCGATCCACCACGACCCATATTGCATCATTGCCCTTTGATGACCTTGGCAACCCTGTCACGAAATCTATGGAAATATGCTTTCATTTCCACTCTGGCACTGGTAAGGGTTTGAGTAAACCTAGTGGCTTTTGATGTTCGGTCTTAACCTGCTGACAAGTTAGGCAGTCAGCCACAAACTCTGCCACATCTCTTTTGAGTCCATGCCACCAATAGTGCCTCTTCAGATCATGATACATCTTGGTGCTGCCTAGATGAATAGAGAGTTTGGTTTGGTGTGCCTCAATCAATGACTCTCTTCTGCAGCTCTTAGGCACATATGTCCTACCTCAGAATACAAGACTCTGTCCTGGTTGTAACTCCCATTCCGGTATAACCTCACCAATAGACATCTTAGCCCATATCTCTTCCACTTCTAGATCTGTCCGTTGCTCCTGCTCAATCTTGGAGACCGTGTTGGACTGTATGATCAGATTATACATACTTCCATGGTTCTTGATAGACAAGTTGAATTCTCGGATGGTATTCAGCATCTCCCATTCCTTTCTGATCAAACTGGCCACTGTCGCATGTGACATGCGGCTAAGGGCATTCGTCATTTTGTTCGCCTTGCCAGGATGATATCGAAGCGTAAAGTCATAATCTTACAAATATTCCATCCATCTGCGCTGCCTCATGTTGAGTTCCTTCTGATCAAACAAGTATTTCAGGCTTTTGTGATCTGAAAACACCTCAAACTTCTCGCCATAAAGATAGTGTCTCCAGCTTTTGAGAGTGAAGACCACTATGGCTAGTTCCAGATCATGCGTGGGATAGAAGCTTTCATGAATCTTCAACTGTCTTGAACCATAAGCCACCACACGATGACTTTGACTGAGAGAACACCCAAGTCCCTCTCCTGAAGCATCACAACATACTTCATAGCCCTTGCCCCTTTCCAGCAAAATCCGGATAGGAGCAGTTGTAAGCCTCTCCTTCAGTTCCTCGAATCTCTAGTTGCATACATCTGACCACTCAAATTTGACTCCTTTCTAAGTGAGTCAGGTAATTGGAGATGCAATCTTGGAGAATTACATGATAAACTTCATATAGTAACCGGCCAATCTCAGAAAGTTACGGATCTCGGTCACATTCTTCGGTGCTTTCCATTCTTTCAATGCCGCCACCTTAGCCGGGTCCACGGCTATACCTTCCACTAATATAATGTGCCCCAAGAAGTTAACCTCAGATAGCCAGAATTCACACTTGTTGGCTTTGGCATACAACTGATGCTTCTTCAGGGTGTCCAGGACTATCAGATCCATGAACACAGCCGGTGCATTAGTAAGTCCAAACGGCATGACCACATACTCGTATAGACCATACTGTGTCCTGAAAATTGTCTTCTCTATGTCCACAATCCTAACCCGGATTTGATGGTAGCCGATGTAACACCCCAGATTTTCAAGTTATAAATATTTATGGAAATTGTCCATTTAATTTCTGAATTAATGGATATGGACCTTAGATGGGTAAGTGTTGGGTCAATTACCCAATTAAGACCCAACGAATTGTGGATATGGTTCAATTGAAATAAATGGGTGAGATTTATTTAATTGGGTCAAGATTGTCAATTGGGTCAAATGCCCAATTGGGACCCAATGGTTAATGGTTGACTTGGTCGACCACCATATGAATTCAAATGTGATTAAGGTGTGGCTGAATTAAAGTGGATTAAGTTCAATTGAGTTAATGAATGAGTACAAGTTTTGAGTTTAAAAGAATTAAAAAGTAATTGAGTTATGTTGAGTTGGATGGGAAGTTAATGGGACCTTCATCTTGTAACGCCCCGCCCTCTCCGAGAAATCAGAGTCTAATTTATTTTTTTTAAATAATAATAGAATAGCACCGGAAGAGAGTGGGCGTCACGACGCGAGTTAAGTCCGGACTACCCAAGTCCGACCCTTAACTGGCCACCCATGTGTGCATGGACGAAACCCGCGATAACAAACCACACATGGAACTAAACAAGCTATGCGGAATAAACTAGACTAACTGCAGAATTAAACTGAGTAGATGGCAAGTACCAGTCTCAATTATTAAAATAACTTAATCCAACCATCCATTGTTAATATCATAAACAAACCATAGCAAAGGTATCAACTTGTTACATGTCCATAAACGAAATCCAAATAACAGTAAATTATAAAAATCATTCCAACATCAAGCTCTTAAGCTTGGCTCCCCTCCTGGTCATCGTCCTTCTCTTTCCCTTCCTTGTTCCTGCATTATCCTCTAAGGATAGAATTAGGGCGTTAGATCAACGCGCCCAGTAGGTTTCCGATCAGGGCTACCACATGGTTAGCATATAAAACATGCATATATATCATAGTACATGATTATAAATAAAACATCTGAAAACAATGCTATGTATGTAAGTGCATATGTAATGAGTCCAGCCCATTACCAATATACATAGCCATCAAGTTCTTTCACAGTGTTCTTTCGTTGGGACTCACACGATAAGGTAATCCACAGTAATCCTCACTTCCTGTGGAAAGACACTTCATCATTGAGTTGTTTCACAGTGTTCTTTCATTGGGACTCACACGATAAAGTAATCCACAGTAATCCTCATTTCCTGTGGAAAGACTCTCATCATTGAGTTGTTTCACAGTGTTCTTTCTTTGGGACTCACACGATAAAGTAATCCACAGTAATCCTCATTTCCTGTGGAAAGACTCTCATCATTGAGTTGTTTCACAGTGTTCTTTCTTTAGGACTCTCAAGTCAAGGTAATCCATAACATCACCCCATGCCATGCATGAGATGTCAATGTATATGTATGTCATTTGTAAATACATATCTCATCATTCAAACCAATTTGAAACATAATATCAATAACAACATATCTCATAAAAACATGATAAAACCAATTCATAATTGTGGTTACAAGTAGGTAGGAAACCTACTGAAGATTAGCTTTGGTGTTTGTTCTTTCTTAAAGCGTCACCTGCTCACGACTTGCACGTCGTTCAACTTCTGTCACCTTGTGATGTAACAATAAGTAAATCACACTATCAATTAAATGTCCATTCATATCTAAGACCCAAAAACCATCTTGTGGGGTTCGGCCATACCCATGGCTGAACCTCACCCATTTTAATTTGATCTCTTTATCCATTCATAATTGTATCATGCTTAAACTTTAGAACCACTAATCATTTCCATGAAATTGATTCATAAAACCCATAGACATGGTCATGGGATTCGGCCATACATATGGCCGAACCCTATGGCTTTCTCATTTGAATCTTTTCGTCATAACTTAGCCATAGAAACCCTATGGTTCGGCCATGAAATGGCCAACACATTTCTTGTCCAATTGTTCACTTAGAACCCTTTTTAAATACCTCATATTGTTCCATAATCTTCAAACTTGAAACCTTTTGATTCAACCAAAACAGTCCACATAAAATGATCCATGGGGTTCGGCCATACACATGGCCGAACCCAATGGTTCCCTTGGTTCAATGATTCCCTCCTATGTACTTAACTTAGGCTCCACTCTTTTACTAAGATAAATACATGGTTCAGCCATCCAATGGCTGACCCAAAACAGTAACCATAACTCCAAGTAAATCACATAAAAACTCCATAAGTTGACCCATGGGGTTCGGCCATTCACATGGCCGAACCTTATGGTTCTTTTGATGCAATTTTTCCAACAGTTCTACATTATTTATCTACTGCATCTTAACCATAAAAACAACAAGGTTTAACGATCCATTGCCGACCCCATAACAATTACTTAATTCCATTTTTCAATCCTTTAAAAATCTTCACACATGGTATGGTTTTTATCCCCAAAAAAAATACCATTTATCAATAATTTTCATGGGGTTCGGCCATCCAAAGTGGCCAAACCCAATGTTCTAAGTTTCCATCCTTTTCAACCTCATCATCATACTTTACATCATTACTTAATTCGGCCACAAGAAGACCTAATTAACACATATAAAAAAAATCACCATGGTTTGACATGGTTTTTGACCTTCAAAATCATCAATCTTATCTACTCTTTTCATGGGGTTCGGCCAACCAAGATGGCCGAACACAATGACATATTTTTTTCCCTTTTTTAGCAACCCTTATCCAAGGTTTAATTCCTTGATGTATTCGGCCAATCCATAGTCCAACACATGTCACTCAAAACCATGATTTAAAACTTTTCAAAACATATACTTAATCTAATTTAACATCTAAAACAGTCCATGGTTTTATCTTACAAAAAACCATCCAAATTAACCCATTCTTTTTATGGGGTTTGGCCATCCAAAGTGGCCGAACCCAATGATTCATTTTCCATCTCATTTATGAAATACCATCCAAGGTCTAACCCTTGATGGATTCGGCCAAGTAATGGCCAAATCATACTCCATTCTACACCTTTATTTAACTAAACACTTATGTAAAAACTTACCAATTTCCTTGCTTCTTTCTTCCTTAGTCTCAGCTGATTAGAAGCATGAACCAATGGTGAAATCACCAAGGTAAAATTCGGCCAAGGAGGTGTGTTCTTGAGAGAGGGAGAGAGAGATGAATTCTATGGTTTTGCAATGACCAATTCAGCCAAGTAATGGTGTTGGTTGCTTTTGTTAAACAACCCCATATCACCCATTTAATCCTCATCAAATCTTGCTCATACCAATGAGACACTTGCTGCCAACCAATGCACCCATTGGCATCCCAATGTTGGAGGTTTGGGTTTCCATATGAGATGGAAACCCCTCCATATTCCCATGAGATTTTTATCTCATTCCATTCAATACCATTTAACCATTACATGGAGATTACCATTACAAGTCCCCAACGTGTGGGACTTGTTTTGGTTTGTTTGAGACCAAAGCACCTCCTCATTTTCCCTTTAACTCAATGGAAATAAGACCTCTTTGATTTCCATTTCAACTCACCTAACTCAATGGCTTAACTCACCACATTAAATGCCATTCATTTAATACCCTTGAGTCTACTCAATCATTTAATTTAAATGCAACTCATTCCAGCCCAACTCAACCTGATTTGACTCACCATTGAGCTCATTTGAGGGCCCACACGGTCAACCATGGTCAACATGGTCCACCCGACCCATTGGGTCCCCATTTAGCTCCTTGACTGGTTTTGACAACATGACCTATTTATGGGCTGATTTAACCATTTGTAGGTGGTTTTCAGATGTACATCAAGCCTACCCATATTTGCTCCACTTGATTTCCAATCAATTTAGCTTAACCCCATTAAATTTGAGCTCACACAAGGTCAAATAATCCATTATGACCCATTGGGTCCCAATTGGGCCCTTTGACCCAATTACCCATATTGACCCAAATTGATGTACATTACTCATCCAATCAAATTTGATATTTATAATGTGCTCATAGGGTCTTAATTTGAGCAATGGGCCCCACTATTTTCTCATTTAACATCATAATTAAAAATTTACCAATCCAGGGGCATTTTCGTAATTATCCATCTTATTGAGAAATTGGGGTGTTACATGGCCGAACCCCATGAAATCATATGATTATTGTATGGTAATTTTGATGGTTTTGAGAGATAAAAACCATACAAGATTATGGTGTTTTTATGGGAATTAAATGAATATAAGTTTGCTGTTTTGGGTTGGCCATTAGATGGCTGAACCATGTTAATGTTATGGTTAAGTGGCTGATCTAAATCATGGATAGATGATGGACTAATTGAATCAAGAGAACCATTGGGTTCGGCCATGTGTATGGCCGAACCCCATGGACTGTTTTGATGGGAGATTTGGATTAAAATCATGTTCGAAGCTAAGGTTTGTTTTATGCTTTTGTTCTAAGAAACACCTATGCTTAGTTATGCATCTAATATTAATTTGATCAATCATGATAATGATGGAAAGTAGAACAAAAATCAGATTGGTGAGGTTCGGCCATGAAGTATGGCCGAACCCCACTAATGGTCATTGGTGACCCTAGTGTGTAGTTACTAATGTTGATGGATGGACATAGTGGTTAATTTATATGTATGTATGAATGATGTAAAGGACCAACTAAGGTGGTTTGGATATGGACCTTGGTGTTTAAGGAAAATTAAACAAAAGGTTAGCCTAAATGGCATAAAGGTAATTATAGATGAAATGATCATAGGATTGGATATATGAACCCCACAAGATGGTATATGAGACCTAAACTTGATTAGAAATCAAGTAGATTAAGTATTGATTTGCTAATTTTATAACAAGGAAGCGAAAGTTGAACGGCGTGCAAGTCGTGAGCAAGTGACGCTTTAAGAAAGAACAAACACCGAAGCTAATCTTCGGTAGGTTTCCTACCTACTTGTAACCACAGTTTTATTTTGGTTTTTATGAGACTCATGTTTATTTTATTGGTTTTGAATGATGGATATTATTTACATGTTTTATATATACATTGGCATCTCATGCATGGACATGGGATGATGATTGCGGAAACCGGAGCCCACACTCCGTCGGTATGCCCGTGATGCAACTGTGGGGCCTCCTTGGGCGGTGAGAGTCCCACCAGGAGGAATATCTAACAGTTATGGTCACCGGAGCCCACACTCTGACGGAATGCCCGTGATGCAACTGTGGGACCTCTTTGGGCGGTGAGAGTCCCGCCAGGAGGATTAATATGTTGATATAAGACACGCCAAGTGATGGCTATATGTGTGTGTGATGGGGTGGGGCTCATTACATTTGCATACATACGTAGCATGATTTTATATGTTTTTGATAATCATGTACTATGATATGTATGCATGTTTTATATGCTAACCATGTGGTAGCCCTGATCGGATAACCTACTGGGCGCGTTGATCACACGCCCTAATTCTATCCTTAGATGATAATGCAGGAACAAGGAAGGGGAAAGGGAAGGACGATGACCAGGAGGGGAGCTAAGCTTAAGAGCTTGATGTTGGAATGATTTTTATAATTTACTGTTATTTGGATTTCGTTTATGGACATGTAACAAGTTGATACCTTTGCTATGGTTTGTTTATGATATTGACAATGGATGGTTGGATTAAGTATTTAATCTACTCAGTTTAATTCTGCAGTTAGTCTAGTTTATTCCGCTATAGCTTGTTTAGTTCCATGTGTGGTTTGTTATCGTGGGTTTAGTCCATGCACACATGGGTGGCCAGTTAAGGGTCAGACTTGGGTAGTCCGGACTTAACTCGCGTCGTGATGCCGCCCTCTCTCTTCCAGTGCTATTCTATTATTATTTAAAAAAAAAAAATTAGACTCTGATTTCTCGGAGAGGGCGGGGCGTTACACATCTTAAGTGAGTGGAGTGGGAAGATGAAGGGTTTTTGTTGTTACACAAACATATCCTAGGGTTACACGTTGGAATGGTGGGAGTTTCATCTCATGGGATGAAACTCCAAAGGAAGCTTTAATGAGGGAGGTGAAGAGTTTTGTTGTTTCAAAAGACACCTTCAAGGGTTACACGTTGGAATGGTAGGAGTTTCATCTCATGGGATGAAAATCCAAAGGAAGCTTTAATGAGGGAGGTGAGGAGTTTTGTTGTTTCAAAAGACACCTTCAAGGGTTACACCTTGGAATGGTGGGAGTTTCATCTCATGAGATGAAACCCCAAATAAAAGTGTTAATGAGGGAGGTGAAGCGCCATAGTTGTTACAAATGGGCATCATCCCAAAGGACATCACCCTTGGCCAAATTACATTAAACAACATAGTAAGTTATTTGCTTCATCTCACTCTCTCCCTCTCACTCAAGGCCGATCCCCCTCTCATTGACAAAGGGAGAACACTTAAGAGTTTTTATCTTAAATCTTCTCTCTTTCTCCCTCTCTCAAACCTACACCTCTTGGTCGAACCACTCCTAGAGATTTTATCAAGATCAATCTCGGCCAAGGATCAAGAAGGAAGGAATAAGAGGCTACGGAAGAAGAAGATCAAAGGAACAAGAAGGAGTGAAAGAAACCGGAGGAGTCGCGGAATCGATAAGTACTCAATGTGATTTTATTAAGTAAGATGGTCAAGGAACATGGTCCGGCCATTGCATGGCCGAACCCTAATCTTGTTGTGGGTAAGGATTTATGCATCGTCATATGGCAAATGGTGGATGATCAAGGATCATGGTTTGGCCCTTGCATGGCCAAACCCTAAATTTTATATACAAGAACCATCAAGGACCAAAAAGGGGTTGGATGAGGTTCGGCCATGAAGTATGGCCGAACCCCATCAAAAGATCAATTTTGGATTTATGATTTTATAAAAGGGAAATGATGAACTATAGGGTTCGGCCATGTTGTATGGCCGAACCCCATGGAGGATATTAGTGATTTTAAAAGGTGTCAAAGAATCAATCATGGATGAATGATACATTTTAAGGAAAATAATGAACCATAGGGTTCAGCCATGTGAAAGGTATAAAGGATTTTAAATGGGTCTAAATGATGTAAAGGTGGAGAACCATGGACCATGGGTTCGGTCATGGTGTATGGCCGAACCTCATGTAGAAATATTGAATTATTTATATGTATTTAGATCATGGAAATAAGGAGGAATGTATTGATTTTTAAATAGTCTCAAATGTTATAATGATGAAGAACCTTGGACCATGGGTTCGGCCATGTTGTATGGCCGAACCCCATGGAGAAATATTAATGGATGTATTATGGATCCTTGGGTGTAAATGATGAATCTAAGAGTATGGTTAAACCCCCCATAAAGGGACTTTGTTATGGACCTAAAATTGTAAAGGATTTAAAGGAGAAGATGGAAAATGAGACATCATGGTTCGGCCATGGTGTATGGCTGAAACCCATGGACTATTTTTAAAGGGTCATTTAGAGGTCTATGTATGATTTAATAAATGAATGGTTATGCTAAGAGATGGAAGGATTTTTAGTATGGGTTTTACGTTGATGGATCATTTGTGGATCCATGCATGAAATGTGTAGTTATGGATCTATGTTTTGGATCTAAGTATGAGGTGATGAAAATAATGGCTAAGACGGAAATGAGATGAGAATGATGGATCATGGGTTCGGCCATAATGTATGGCCGAACCCTATGGGGAATATTTTGTGGACTTAGGGTTTCTTAAATGGTTAAACTTATGTGGGATTGGTTAATAAATAAAAAGAGGGACCCAAATTCAAGTGAGTGAGATTCGGCCATGTTGTATGGCCGAACCCCACTGAGTTGTGTTTATGGACTTAGACATGATTGGAAATCAAATGGGACATGGGGTTGATTGATTGATATGTAATAAGGTAACGAGACCTCACAAGCGGTATACGATCGGTGATCCGTTTTCGGACAAAAACGCAAGGACACGTTAGTTGATCATTGGTAGGATTCTTACCTCTTTGAAACCATGGGATATGTATGATGATTTTTAATTCATAGTTTGATGAGTTATTTTGTATAAATGATATGTTTCAAATATGGGTTTTTTAATGCTATGCATTGTAACATTACATAGCATGTGTTCATTTGCATATCATGTATGGCATGGGAGGGATGATATGTAACCGGAGACCACACTCCGTCGGGGCGTCCGTAAGGCAACTGTGGGGGTACCTTGATGTGCATTATCTATGAAGAGGTAACCGGAATCCACGCTCCGTCGGGGCGTCCGTAAGGCAACCGTGGGGGATACCTTGATGAGGAGATTCCATCAAAAGGATATTATGTGTGTGTGATATGGATGATGGGTGGGACTCATGACATATGACACCATGACATGGCATTGTTTTACATGGTTTTGTTATTATATTATCTATGTGATTTTTGGTACTAACCTATGTGTTAACCCTACTTGGAGTACCTACTGGGTGCGTTGTCTAACGCCCTACTTCTACCCTAGTTGATGACACAGGAATTGAAACAGGAACGAGGAACGAGATCAAAGCCAAGCTTCGGAGCTTCAATGTCTTAGTTTCTTTTATTTTAAGTTATTCATGGACTATGTATTTTGAATAGCTAGCATTCGGGACTGTAATAATTTAGATCATTTGCTATGGTTTGAATGTTGATTTTGGATATTTTAACTTAAGACACTTATGTTTAAGTAATGGATTCCTTTGCTATCTAAAATGGAATAGTATAGTTATTCTATTATAATTCCGCATTTATGATTATTCCACATGTTAACTTGAGTACGTGTGAACCGTTTTAGTGGACTTGGTCCACGCACACGTATAGTTGGCCTAGTTAAGGGTCGGGCTTTGGAAGCTCGGACTTAGCTCGCGTCGTGGCGTCCCGCTCTCTCTCACTCTTTTATTTAAAAAAAAAAAATAGACTCTGATTTTCGGCGAGTGAAAAAGGACGGGGCGTTACAGTCGGTATTAGAACGAAACGAGAAGGTTGAATCTTTCAGAGTAAGATTGAGACGGTATCATGTCTCATTGACAGATAAGAATCCCAACTGACCGACTCTTCAGAGTCTGCTGCACGGGGGTCAGATTAGTTTACTCCGTTAGACTCAAACTGAAACATTCAATCTGAGAGCAACACTTGACGAAAAAGGAATGATAGCAAAGGAAGTACAGTCACAATAATTGGATTTATCAAACATAGCAAATTAGGAGATATTTTCCCTGATATTTCCCAATTGAGAAACAAACACTTGATACTTAGAAAGTTTTCCCCAAAAATAAAGAAATACAAAGAGTGCTTACTTGGCAATTTCCCCTTAATGTGAAAACACAACTTTATGAAGGAGCTAAGTCAATGATGTTTTCAATGACTCAGGAAAAATGCCTCCGAGAAGAAGAAAGACCCGACAAAACCCAAACGGGGATGAATAGGAGGTACAACAACCTCAACATGAGAAGGAACAAAATAGCGTGAATATACCTGTGGTGTCTCCCGAACTACAAAACTTGGTTCAAGCGGTGGTCACTTCTGTTCTTCAACAGCATCTGAACGAAAATACGACCACCAGCGACGCCAATGACAGGAGGATGGTCAGGGATTTCCAGCAGCAGCCCTCCCCTTACTTTAAAGGGAAAGAAGGGCCTGTCAGAGCAAAAAACTAGTTGAAGAAAATTACTCAGATCCTGACCCTACTTAAGATCTTGAGTCATGAAGACAAGATATTGCTGGCTACATCACAACTGATTGATGATGCCGGTAAATGGTGGGAGGTGATAGGGAAACAGCGAGCGCTCATTCCTGAAAGGGAAAGGACTGCAATGGCATGGGAGCAGTTCTCAGCTACATTTTTGGACCATTACTTCCCCAAGGAGGAGAAGGAGCGCCTCCCAAGCGTTCCTATCTTTGGTGCAAGGCACCATGACGGTGGCAGAGTACCATCAGGAGTTCCTCAGTCTGTCCTGTTATGCCCTATATATGACGGATACAGAGTACCGAAGGGCTAGTAAGTTTGAGTGGGACCTTCGACCGAGCATTCGGGCCAAGGTAACCATCTTCAAGGTAGCTACACTGGCAGAGGTGGTCAGCAGGGCCACTATAGCTGTGCAAGAAATGGCCGAGACAGTGCGGTTTACGGACAACCGCCGAGGTCAGAGTCGGGGAGGTACATTTCATCCCAACAACAGGTTTCGACCTAACATTGGGAGACCCTCACATTCCACTAGGTCAACAGGGGGCTTTCGTCCCAACCAACCCTCCCCATCGGCATTAGTTTCTCAGGTTCCCCGGGGTGTGAACAACTGTTTCTATTGTGACCAACCGAGCCATTTCAAGAGGGAATGCCCATAGCTTAGCAGTCCCTCTCATTCCTAGAGGTTCATTTCGCCCACCAGCCAGACCAACTCATTCACGAGGAGGCAGGGCATACAGTCAGGCGGGACGGGCGCCTAACCCTACAGGATCTTTAAAGGGTCTTGGTATCTTCTAAATATATGACCAATTGGGAGTTTCTAAAAGAGAGGCAACATAAGGGGCGCACAGCATTACACAAATCAAAGAAGAATTGACGCTGGTTTGCACATTCGCAAGAAGGTGTTCTTGGTTAAAGATCAAGGAGAAGATTGGAAGAGCAAGAACAAGCGTAGGAAAACCGGAGGAGTCGCGGAACTGGGAAGTAGTTTGATAATTTTGTTTAAGATAAGGAACCATAGGGTTCGGCCATGGTGTATGGCCGAACCCCATGGAAGAAAATTAGGGAACGATTATGGTAATTTGATGGAAAGAATGGACCATAGGGTTCGGCCATGGTGCATGGCCGAACCCCATGGAAAGACATGGTCTAATTTATAGGTTTGAGGGATGAAAACCATGCAATGTAATAAAGATGTTAAAGGGTTTTAATGGATGTTTTTGGTAAAGAACCTTAGACCATGGGTTCGGCCATGGAGTATGGCGGAACCCCATAAATAATTATGGAATTATGTTCATGTATTTTAGATCATAGAAAATGATGGGAAAGGTTACTTATGAATTAATTTAAATGGATGGAAGGTTTGATGGTTTTAGATGCAATTAGATCATGAAAACCATGGGACGAATATCAATGATTTTTTAAAGAGAAGACCATGAGCCATAGGGTTTGGCCATGGTGTATGGCCGAACCCCATGGAGGATGGTTATTAAATTAGAAAGTTTCTAATGATGGACTTTTGGATAAAAAAGGAAAGAACCTTGATTTATGGATTCAAGAGTGGGAATTGATATAATTAGAAAGTTAGACATCATAGGGTTCGGCCATGGTGTATGGCCGAACCCCGTGATGTAATTTTTAATGGGTCGCTCATTGGTGATCATGTTTGGATTAAGGAATCGGTTATGGATCATTTTAAAGGGTTATTTGGAGTTTTATACATGTTTAAATAAATGAATGGACCTATGTTTTGGAACCTAAACATAAGTTGTTGGAGGTAATGGCAATATTGTAATATAGGCTAAAATCCAAAGATCATGGGTTCGGCCATGGTGTATGGCCGAACCCCATGAGGAATGTTTTGGTTATGGATTTGAACAATGGCAATGATGTAAATAAGTGTGAAAATGATAGACCATGGGTTCGGCCATGGTGTATGGCCGAACCCATGGGGAATAATATATGGTTTTAATGAATGAAGGTTAGAATAATGGAATGGTAGCCATGGATGGCAATATTGTAAATAAGTAAAATTAATAGACCATGGGTTCAGCCATGGTGTGTGACCGAACCCCATGGGGAAGGTGTGATGGATTTAGGGTTTATATGTTTTCAATGAATAAAATGGGTAGCCATAGATTAAGCAATGGCATGGATGTAATAAAGGGTGAAAGTGATGGATCATGGGTTCGGCCATGGTGTATGGCTGAACCCCATGAGGAATGTTTTATGGACTTAAGACATTTTTGTAAATCAAATGGGACATGATTTTAATTGATTGATATATTATAAGGTAACAGGATCTCACAAGGTGTGTACGATCGTGAGTGGTTACGGGACGAAAACGCAAGGACACGTAGTGGTCTTTGGTAGGATTCCACCTCTTTGAAACCATGGGTTTATGTACAATGTTTTTATCTGATTTTGATATATGATGAATTTATGCGGTAAATGATATGTTTTAGTTATGAAGTTTTAATGCTATGTTTACAATATAAAATAGCATGTGTTGTAACACCCCGGATTTTCAAGTTATTAATATATATGAAAATTACCCATTTAATTTGTGAATGATCAGATATGGACCTTATACGGGTAAAGTGTTGGGTCATTGCCCAATTAAGACCCAACGGATTGTGGAATTGGTTTCAATAAAATTAAATGGAGCCGAATTAAATTAGCAATGCAATATAAGTAGGGGACGGTTTGGATGAGGTTGACACACACGCATACATGCTAGATTTTCTCTCAGAAAATCTAGGAGTATGGTCGCACAAGGATAGTCTTAAATGGGTAACACGCATAAAAGATAATCCAAATAAAGATTGCTTATGGCCGTGTGTGACATTGCGTATCTAAGATATGCGCATGTGTTAAAAAATTTTAAAGAGGGTCTTTCTTGATTAAAAACGGCACTAAGGCAATGGCTAAAAAGAAGGGGCGCATGGCACCTTCTAAGTTGGGACCAATGGGAGATTAATTAAGGCAACAAGAGGGGCGCACGGCATAAGGACAATTGCTATCTTAGAGAGACAAAGGAGCACATGGCAATGGCTAATTTAAAGGGTCTTGGTACCTTCTAAGATAGGACAATTGGATTTATAAAAGAGAGCCAACAAAAGGGGCGCACGGTAATACACACTTATAGCCGAATTGTCCCTCTCTCTCAAGTCTCATTCACGGCATAACAAGAGAAGGAGAGGGCAGCCAGCAAGTGAGAAAGATCAAGAAGAGGCTTAGGAAGAAAAGGATCGGAAGAACCAATCAGATCAAAGGAAAACCGAAGGAGTCGCGGAACCGGTTAGTATTTAATAATTTGTTTAAAAGAAAGGAACCATAGGGTTCGGCCATGGTGTATGGCCGTTCCCCATGGAAGAAAATTGAGGGATGAATGATGAAGTTTTAATGGAAGGTTATTGGTTAATTTTAAGGGATGAAACCATGGAAGAAATGGTTTAATTTATGGGTTTTTGAGTGATGAAAACCATGGAATATTGTGATGATGTTAAAGGGTTTAAAATGGATAAGAATCATGGATCATGGGTTCGGCCATGGTGTATGGCCGAACCCCATGGAAAAATATAGATGGACTTATTTTGGTGATTAATTAAATGGAGATCTTGGAGATGATGGCAAAGTCGTAAATATAGGTCAAAATGAAAGATCATGGGTTCGGCCATGGTGTATGGCCAAACCCCATGAGGTCTCTTTTTATGGACTTTATTGGTTAAGGAATTTATATGGGTCTAATGATTTTTAAAGAGAGGATTATGAACTATAGGGTTCGGCCATGGTGTATCGCCGAACCCCATGGAGAATGGTTATTATTTTAGAAAGAAATTAATGATGGACTTTTGGACCAAAAAGGGAAGGAACCTTGATTATGGATTCAAGGATGGTAATTACTATAAATAGAAAATTAGACATCATAGGGTTTAGCCATGGTGTATGGCCGAACCCCATGAAGTAATTTTTAATGGGTCCCTCATTGGTGGATCATGTTTGAATTAAGGAATCGGTTATGGGTCATGTATGGACCTAATATGATTAAAGGAATGGCAAAAATGTTTTTATGGACTAAGTGTTTAAATAAATTAACTTAGGGATTTGTATAAGTGGCAAAGAAGTAAATAAGAGGGAAAGTGATAGACCATGGGTTCGGCCATGGTGTATGGCCAAACCCCATGGGGAATGATATATGGTTTTAATGAATGAAGGGTTAAAATAATGGAATGGTAGCCATGGATGGCAAAATTGTAAATAAGTAAAATTAATAGACCATGGGTTCGGCCATGGTGTGTGGCCGAACCCCATGGGGAAGGTTTGACGGACTTAGGGTTTATGTATGTTGGATTAAATAAAATGGACAACCATAGATTAAGCAATGGTATGGATGTAATAAAGGGTGAAAGTGAAGGATCATGAGTTCGGCCATGGTGTATGGCCAAACCCCATGAGGAATGATTTATGGACTTAAACATAATGTTAAATCAAATGGGACATGGTTTTAATTTATTGCTATATTATAAGGTAACGGAACCTCACAAGGTGTGTACGATCGTGAGCGGTTACCGGACGAAAGCGCAAGGACACGTAGTGGTCTTTGCTAAGATTCCACCTCTTTGAAACCATGGGTTTATGTACATTGTTTTTATCTTATTTGATGAATTTATATTGAGAAAGATATGTTTCAAATGCGAGGTTTTAATGCTATGTTTATTATATAAAATAGCATGTGCTTCATTGTGAAAAAAATGTGTTTCAAATGTGATGTTTTAATGCTATGTTTATTATATAAAATAGCATGTGTTTCATTGGCATCTCATGCATGGCATGGGGTGAAGGATATGTAACCTGGAGGGGCCACACTCCGTCGAAGCGTCCGAAAAACCTATGTGGGATACCTTGATGTGCTTTTCCATTAGGAAGAAATCGGAGGGGCCACACTCCGTCGGGGCATCCGAAAGACCTGTGTGGGGGTACTTATATGTACTTGTGATGGATGGGACTCATTGCATTTGACATCATGACATGGCATGGTTTATATGGTTTTTGGACTTTATGTTATTATATGCATGTTTTGTACTAACCATGTGTTAGCCCTAATTGGAATACCTATTGGGCACGTCGTTCTAACGCCCTACTTCTACCCTAGTGGATGACACAGGAAACCAGGTGAACGATGAACGCGAAAAGGGTCAAGCATAGGAGCCTGGATGTTTTTAATTTATATTTTGATTAAGTTACTTAAGGACTTGTATTTGAGTAACTAGACTTCGGACATGTAATAACTTAGATGGTTTGCTATGGTTGGAGGTTTATTTGGATAATTACGTTATGATAATTATGATTAAGGACTTGATGTACTTTGCTATCTGAGATAGAATAGAACTAGATTCTATTATGATTCCGCATGTTATGATTTTAATTCCGCATGTTTATATTGTTATGTGTGAACCATTTTCATGGACTTAGTCCATGCACACATAGGGTTGGCCAGTTAAGGGTTCGGACTTAGCTCGCATCGTGACGTCCCGATCTTGCTCACTTATGTTATTTAAAAAAAAAAAATAGACACTGATTTTCAGAAAGCATGGAGTGAAAAAGGGCAGGGCGTTACATGTGTTTCATTAGCATCTCATGCATGGCATGGGGTGAAGGATATGTAACTGGAGGGGCCACAATCCATCGGGGCGTCCGAAAAACCAATGTGGGGTACCTTGATGGTGAGAATCCCATCAAGAAGAAATCGGAGGGGCCACACTCCGTCAGAGCGTCCGAAAGACCTATGTGGGGTTACCTTGATGATGAGAATTCCATCAAGAGGATACATGTGTTTACGATGGGTGGGACTCATTGCATACTACACATGTCATGGCATTGTTTTTATATGGATTTATCATTATGTTATTTGCATGTTTTGTACTAACCATGAGTTAGCCCTAATTGGAATACCTACTGGGTGTGTTATTCTAACGCCCTACATCTACCCCAGTGGATGATACATGAAACGAGGGGAACGATGAACGCGGAAAGGGCCAAGCATAGGAGCTTTGATGCTTTTAGTTTTTATTTTGATTAAGTTACTTATGAAATTGTAATTTGAGTAACTAGACTTTGGGCATGTAATAATTTAGATAATTTGCTATGGTTGGATGTTTATTTGGATAATTATGTTATATTAATTATGATTAAAGACTTGACGTACTTTGCTATCTAAAATGGAATAGAAATAAGTTCTATTATAATTCCGTAGTTATGATTTTAATCTGCATGTTTATATTGTTATATGTGAACCGTTTCCATAGACTTAGTCCATGCACACGTAGGGTTGGCCAGTTAAGGGTCGGACTTTAGAAGTTCGGACTTACCTCGCGTCGTAACGTCCCGCTCTCTATCACTCTCTGTTTATAAAAAAAAACAAATAGACTCTGGTTTTCAGAAAGCTAAGCGAGTGAAAAAGGGCGGGGCGTTACATTGAATTATGTCGATGTATGAATGGGAACCACTTAAAGATCAAACCATATGGGTATGATACAATTTAAAGGAAAATAAGGAACCATAGGATTCGGCCTCGTTGTATGGCCGAACCCCATGGAAGAGTATTTGATGATCACGGAAGACTTAAATGAAGTCATGTGGATGGACTTGGAGTTGTAAATAAAGATCCAAGGATATGATATAAACTTTTCCATGGACGTGTAACGCCCCACCCTTTTTCACTCGCTTTCCAGAAATCAGAGTCTATTTTTTTTTTTTTAAAAGAGTGATAGAGAGCGGGACGTCATGATGCGAGCTAAGTTTAAACTTCTAAAGTCCGACCCTTAACTGGCCAACCCTATGTGTGCATGGACTAAGTCCATGAAAACGGTTCTCACATAACAATACAAACATGAGGATTAAAAATCATAACTGCGGAATTATAATAGAACCTAATTTTATTCCATTTTAGATAGCAAAGTACTTCAAGTCTTTAATCATAATTAAACTTAACTTAAAATATCCAACAAACCATTCAGACCATATCAAAGTTATTTAAGTTATTACATGCCGAATTCTAGATACTCAAATTACAAATCCATGAGTATCTTAAGCAAATAAAAACTAAAAGCATCCAAGCTCCTATGCTTGGCCCTTTTCGCGTTCATCGTTCGCCTTGTTTCCTGTATCATCCACTAGGGTAGAAGTAGGGCGTTAGAACAACGCGCCCAGTAGGTATTCCATTTAGGGTCTACACATGGTTAGTGTAAATCATATATAATAACATAAAGTCAAAACCATATAAAACAATGCCATGTCATGATGTCAAATGCAATGAGTCCCACCCATCACAAGGACAAATAACCTCTTGATGGAATTCTCATCATCAAGGTACCCCCACAGAGGTCTTTCCGACGCCCCGACGGAGTGTGGCCCCTCCGGTTACTTCTTGATGGGAAATGCACATCAAGGTATCCCCACATTGGTCTTTCGGACGCCCCGACGGAGTGTGGCCCCTCCGGTTACATATCTTTCACCCCATGCCATGCATGAGATGCTAATGAAACAAATGTTATTTTATATTGTAAACATAGCATTAAAACTCACATTTGAAACATATCTTTTACAACGTAAATTCATCAAAATAAGATAAAAACATTGTACATAAACCCATGTTTTCAAAGTGGTAGAATCCTACCAAAGATCACTAACGTGTCCTTGCTTCTTAATCCGGAAACCGCTCACGATCGCGCACCGTTTGTGAGGTCCCGTCACCTTGTTACATATAAACAAGTCAATCCCATGTTCCATTTACTTTAACATTAGGTCTAAGTCCATAAACATAATCTTGTGGGGTTCGGCCATACACTATAGCCGAACCTCGCCCACTTGAATTTGGTCCCTCTTTGGATTTAACCAAAATAACCTAAGTCCACCAAATACAACTTTGTGGGGTTTAGCCACACACTATGGCCGAACCTCACCTATTTGGATTTTAATCCATCCTTTGAGTTCTTTGATCTTTTAACTTAAGTCCAATCACACAATCCATTAATCTAATTATTCATACATTAACCATCTAACATACATAACACCCTAAGTCCATAAAATTCCTTAGTGGGGTTCGACCATACAACATGGCCGAACCTCACCATCTTTTTCACCTATTTACATCTTTGCCATTGTTTCCATCCATAGCTATTTACCTTGCTTATTTACATAAGCCTTATGTTCCAAAAATGATCACACATAGTTCTTTAATCCAAATACATGATCCATGGGGTTCGGCTATACACCATGGCCGAACCCTATGGTCCTTTAATTTCCCTTTTCCATTCTTTCCTTACATGATAATCACATATTTAAGTTACCCATACTTGGGTCCATATCTGATCCATACACCTAGTTACATAAATGGTTCATCAAATCAAGATATAACACCAAATGACCCATTTAAAAATGGTTCATGGGGTTCGGCCTTACACCATGGCCGAACCCATGATGTCCCATTTTCCCATCTTCTCCTTTAATTATTTACAATCTTTAATCCATAATACAAGTCCCTCCATGAGAATTTTAATAATAACCTTAGGTCATCCTTTACAATCCCAAAGTCCATCAACACAACTTCCATTTTAAACCTTTTAACATTATCAACATTCATCTATGATTTTCCATCCTTTAAATCCATTATAATTCACTAATATCCTTTCCATGAGGTTTGGCCATACAACATGGCCGAACCCTATGGTTTATTACTTCCACTTGAAAATCATTTAGACCCATATAAATTCCTTAATAATTTTTCCATGGGGTCCGGCCATACATCATGGCCGAACCCTATGGTTCATCATTAAGTCTTTAGCCATAATAAAATTAGGGTTCGGCCATGTCCTTAACCAAATATCCATTTTAAACCCTTTTAATACATTCATAAATAACCTTTCCCATGGGGTTTGGCCATACAACATGGCCGAACCCTATGATTCATCTTTTTCTCCCATAAATCAAATAACCAATGTCCTTCCATGGGGTTCGGCCACCTATGGTTCATGCTTCCATTAAATTACTATATTCATCCCCCAATTTTCTTCCATGGGGTTCGGCCATACACCATGGCTGAACCCTATGGTTCCTTTCTTTAAACAAAATTATCAAAATACTTACCGGTTCCGCGACTCCTCCGATTTTCCTTCGCTCCAACTTGTTCTTCCGATCCTTTCCTTCCTTAGCCTCTTTTGTATGTATTCCTCTTTCTACTTGATCTTTCACACATCTGCCTGCCCTCTTCTTCTCTGCACACTGCTGAGAACACCTTATTGCCAGAGCACACAACGTCAAGCCCTCCTTGATTTTTGTATGCCGTGGGCCCCTGTTGCCTCTCTTTTATAAAATTTCCACTCAGTCCTATCTTGCTGAAATAGCAAGTCATGATTTCAGCCGTGTGCATAAGATTGAAATTGTTATTCCTTAGTGTCATTTTTAATCAAAGGAAAGGACACCTTTCAGCGCATCATCATGGATGCGCATATCTCACACACGGCCTAAGCAATCTATATTTAACTTTAGACATCTTCTTTATTTGGATTAGGCAATCGGATGTCATTGCCTAATCCAACTCATTAGACGTGTTGCCCATTTTAGGACTATCTTTGTTCGGCTATAACTCCTTGATTTTCTGAGAGAAAATCTAGCCTTTGTGGTGTATGCGTGTGTGTCATCCTCATCCAGACAATCCCTTATTTATAGACATATTGCATTACCATTTTAATTCAGCCCCATTTAATTTAAATTGAACCTTATACGATAATCGTTGGGTCCTAATTGGGCCATTGACCCAATGCCTTACCCATCTAAGGTTCATATCTGTTAATTCACAATTAAAATGGCAAATTCCGTAAATATTGATAACATGGAATTCCGATGTAACGCCTCACCCCTTTTTCACTCGCCGAAAATCAGAGTCTATTTTCTTTTTTTTTGAAAAAAAAAAAGAGTGACAAAGAGCGCGGGACGTCACGACGCGAGTTATGTCCGAGCTTCCAAAACTCGGCCCTTAATTGGCCAACCCTACGTGTGCGTGGAACTAAGCCACGAAGAATGATTCACACATAGAAAGTAAGCTTGCGGAATGTAAACTTAATGCGGAAATTATAATAGAGTCTATCCTACCAATTATTAAATAGCAAGGAAGTACATCACTTAATTAATAAATACCTTAACTTAAAATGTCCAAATGAAAGTCCAAACCATAGCAAGTAGTCTAAATTATTACAGTCCAACAAGCTAAGCTATTCAAATTACATTTCCATAAATAAAACTTAAATAAATAAACTAGCTCCTCCAAGGTCCTACGCTTGGCTCCGATCATGTCCATCGTCTTGTCCGTTTCCTGTGTCATCACCTAAGGTGGAGGTAGGGCGTTAGACAATGCCCCCAGTTGGTACTCTGAGTAGGGTTAACACATAGATTAGTATAACAAAAACACATAGATATAAATAATATCAAAACCATGCAAGTCAATGCCATGCCATGGGTGTCATATGCCATGAGTCCCACCCATCATCCATGTCACCATCACATAGTATCCTCTTGATGGAAAAATCCTCATCAAGGTATCACAATCACATAGTATCTCTCTTGATGGAAAAGCCTCATCAAGGTATCACAATCACAAAGTATCCCTCTGGATGGAAAATCCTCATCAAGGCATCATAATCACAAAGTACCCTCTTAATGGAAAATGCGCATCAAGGTATCCCCACATTTGTTTATCGGTCGCCCCGATGGAGCGTGGACTCTGGTTACATCTCAAACATAGTATCCCTCTTGATGGAAAAGCCTCAGGTGTTGGTCTTCATCTCACTCTCTCCCTCTCTCAAGGCCGATCACTCTCTTGGACAAAGGAGAAAAGACTTAAGAGTTTTCTATCTCAAGCCTCTCTCTCTCTCAAACACACACTCTTGGCCGAACCCTCTTCTTGAAGTTTCATCTCAAGACCTCTCAAGTTCACGCACTCGGCCAAGGATCAAGGAGGAAGAAAAGGCTAAGGAAGAGGAAGATCAAAGGAACAAGAAGGAGAGAAGAAAACCGGAGGAGTCGCGGAACCGGTAAGTACTTAATAGAATTTTGATTAAGTAAGATGGTCAAGGAAAGTGGTCCGGCCATTTCATGGCCGAACCCTAGTCTTATTATGGCAAAGGACCTCTTGCATATGTAACACTTCGGAATTCCATGTTATCAATATTTACGGAATTTACCATTTTAATTGTGAATTAACGGATATGAACCTTAGATGGGTAAGGTGTTGGGTTAATGGCCCAATTAGGACCCAACGGTTATGTTATAAAGTCTAATTTAAATTAAATGGGGCTAAATTAAAATGGTATTGCAATATGTCTATAAATAAGGGATTGTCTGGATGAGGATGACACACATACACCACAAAGGCTAGATTTTCTCTCAGAAAATCAAGGAGTTATAGCCGAACAAGGATAGTCCTAAAGGGGCAACACTCAAAGATGAGTTTGGATTAGGCAATGACATCCGATTGCCTAATCCAAATAAAGATAGGTTTCTTTGCCTTGTAGGAGTTATGCGCAATCCATGATGATGCGCTAAAAGGAGTCCTTTTCCTTGTCAAAGAGCGATACTAGGAAGGTGCTAAATTCAAGGGTTGGCATCTTCTAAAGATAGGACCGATTGGAAGTTTTATAAAGGAGAGGCAACAGGGGCGCACAACATACACAAATCAAGGAGGGCTTGACGCTGGGTGCTCTGGCAAGAAGGTATTCTCAGCAGTGTGCAGAGAAGGAGAGGGCAGCCAGCTGTGTGAAAAATCAAGTGGAAAGAGGAATACATACGAAAGAGGTTAAGGAAGGAAATGATCGGAAGAACAAGTCGGACCGAAAGAAAACCGGAGGAGTCGCGGAACCGATAAGTATTTTGATAATTTTGTTTAAAGAAAGGAACCATAGGGTTTGGCCATGGTGTATGGCCAAACCCCATGGAAGAAAAATTAGGGGGAAGAATATAGCAATTTAATGGAAGGATGAACCATAGGGTTCGGCCATATGTATGGCCGAACCCCATGGAAAGACATTGGTAATTTTATGGGTTTTTGAGGGTTGAAAATCATGGAAGGTTTATGAATATTTTAGAAGATTTAAAATGGAGAGGATGTTAGTGAATGGATATAAAGAATGGAAAGAAGGGCACAAAACCAAAGGGTGAGGTTCAGCCATGTTGTATGGCGGAACCCCACCAAGGGATATGTATGGGCTTAGGGTCTTTAGAT
This sequence comes from Chimonanthus salicifolius, assembly GCA_013350335.1. Taxonomy (NCBI): domain Eukaryota; kingdom Viridiplantae; phylum Streptophyta; class Magnoliopsida; order Laurales; family Calycanthaceae; genus Chimonanthus; species Chimonanthus salicifolius. The sequence goes on from CM023540.1 coordinate 62,580,201, forward strand.
GTTGAATTTAAGTGGTTTGTTTTCATAATTTTAATGGGTTTCAAAACATGAAAATAATAGATGAATGTTAATGATTAAATGGTCTTAAACATTGGAAATGGTGAAGAACCATGGACCATGGGTTCGGCCATGTTGTATGGCCGAACCCCATGAAGAGTTATTGGTGGACTTAGAGGTATTTTGGACCATGGAGATGATGGGGGAAAGTTGGTAATTGTAATAGGTTTAAAGCTGGTTAATGATGATCAAAATTGATGATCTAAATGTATGATTAAAACCCCCTCATGGAGGGACTTTGTTATGGTCTAAATATTGTAAATGATTTAAGGGGGGGATGAAAAATAAGACATCATGGGTTCGGCATGACGCCCGCCCCTTTTCACTATGCTTAGCTTAAAAATTAGAGTATATTTTTTTCTTTATTAAAGAGTGACAAAGAGCGCGGGACGTCATGACGCGAGTTAAGTCTGAGCTTCCACAGCCCGGCCCTTAACTGGCCAACCCTACGTGTGCGTGGAACTAAGTCCACGTAGAAAGGTTCACAACAGAAAGTAAGCTTGCGGAATATTAACCAAATGCGGAAATATAATAGAGTCTAACCTACCAATTTTAGATAGCAAGGAAGTTACATCACTTAATTAATAATAACACCTCAAAATTATAATGTCCAACATAAAGTCCAACCCATAGCAAGTAATCTAAAATATTACAGTCGAACGAGCTAAGTTACTCAAATTACATTTCCAAAATAAACTTAAGTAAATAAACTAACTCGCTCCTCCAAGCTCCTACGCTTGGCTCCGGTCACTTTCTTCATTTTCTCCATTTCCTGCATCATCATCTAAGGTGGAAGAAGGGCGTTAGACAACGCGCCCAGTAGGTACTCCTAGTAGGGCCAACACATGGATTAGTGATAACAAAACACATAGGTCATAGTATATCAAAACCATGCAATTAAATACAATGCCATGCAATGGGTGTCATATGCCATGAGTCCCACCCATCATCCATATCACCATCATACAATGTCCCTCTTGATGGAAAAGCCTCATCAAGATAATTATAAACACATAGTAACCTTCTTGTTTGAATAGCCTCATCAAGATAATCATAAACACATAGTAACCTTCTTGTTTGGATAGCCTCATCAAGATAATCATAAACACATAGTAACCTTCTTGTTTAGATAGCCTCATCAAGATAATCATAAACACATAGTAACCTTCTTGTTTGGATAGCCTCATCAAGATAATCATAAACACATAGTAACCTTCTTGTTTGGATAGCCTCATCAAGATAATCATACACATAGTATCCCCATGTATGTTTATCGGTCGGCCCGACGGAGCATGGACTCCGGTTTCACTTCATCCCTCCCATGCTATGCATGAGATGTAAGTGTAATATGCCATATAATAATATTACGAACCATAGCATTAAATCCCATCTTAAAACATGCCATTCGATTACCAAAATAAATCAAGTAAAACATTCATATACACATAATCCATGGCTTACAATAAGGTAGGAATCCTACCAAATACCAACTAGTGTTCCTTTGCGTTTTCGTCCAAGAATTTGGTCACCAATCATACATCGCTTGCGATGTCCCGATACCTTATTACACATCATCAAATTAATCCATGTTTCAACCATGCCTAAGTCCATTACTCATACTTAGTGGGGTTCGGTCATACACCATGGCCGAACCTCACCCACTTGATTTCGGGTCCCATTTTAATCCATTGATCATTTTAGTCATATGAGTCTAAAAACCAGCAACCCTATGCTTCATTAACCCACATATAAGGTCATAATAAAAGTACCTAAGTCCATAACCATCCTCCATAGGGTTCGTCCATACACCATGACCGAACCCATGGTTCTTCATTTTTGGCCATAATTACATTTTTGCCACTCCTTCTTCCCATGGTTAATTACTTCTCATTTATGCATGTCCATACCTCTAACTGATCCATAAACATGGATCTATCAATGCCTCATTAATCATGATATTAAAAATCAGCCATTTACTTCACCTCATTCCCATTCATTTAAACACATGCATAGACCTTAACTTAGCCCATAAAATGGCTCACAAATGGGTCATGGGTTCGGCCATACACCATGGCCGAACCCATGATGTCTTTTCCTCACTTTTCCTTGGGTCTTTTACTACATTTAGATCCACCACAAGGTTCCTTCTTGAGGGGATTCCATCATACATTTAGATCATCATTTTTTATCATCATTAGGTACATTTTTGAGTCCATTGAAGCTACCAACATTCCCCCATTATTTTCCATATTTTATACCCATTAAAGTTACTAATATATCACCATAGGACTCGGCCGTACACCATGGCCGAACCCATGGTTCATGGTTCATCCTCATTTACAACTTTTGAGGCCATAAAAATCATTAACATCTTCCATGATTTTCCTCATTAAAACTCCTTTAAAATTTACAAATATTTAGCCCTTCAAAACCCCAAAATCATTAACCATTGCTCCATGGTTTCTATCCTTTAAATCCTTTAAGAATTACTTACTCTCCTTCCATGGGGTTCGGCCATACCACATGGCCGAACCCTATGGTCCATTATTCCTTCAAAAATCATATTTCCATGCTTATTATTTGATAGTTTTCATACAAGAAAACCCTAGGGTTTGGCTATGCAAAGGCCAAACCATACATCTTGTTCACTCATCATATTCTTGCCATGCATGGGATTCTCTCTACATCTCCATAACAGTTAGGGTTCGGCCATCATGATCCTTGAACCCTTACTTGCCATGCATGCATGCATAATCCATATACATACATAATGTCCTTATTTGTTTCATTATTCATAGCCTACTTTACCCATTAGGGTTTCTCCATTTCTCCTCCCCTCCTTGGATGGATTTTAGATCCATGGCCCATGACATTTTGGCCACCAATTTATCCAAGAAAATGGACTCCATTATCTCCATTTTTATCCTTAAAAACATAACATCTTGTTTGAAGATACTTACCAATCTGTGGCTCTTTCGATTGCCTCTTGCTCCTCTTGATCCTTAGCCTTTCTCCTTCCTTCTTCTCCTTGATGCTCGGCCAATGGTGAGCTTGATCAAGATAAGATAACCAAGGTTTGGTTCGGCCAATGATTGAGATAGGTTTGAGAGAGGGGAAGGAGGAAAGAATGGAAAATCTTCTAAGTCTTGATCTTAGGGTGGTGGTCGGCCAAGCTTGGAATGTTCTCTTATTTTTCTAAGTTTTTTCTTCTTCTTGGTGTTGGAAGAGGGGAGGACGGTTTGGAGAGGGAGTGAGAGATGGAAATGAGATGGGAAAATGGGATGGAACCTTAGACTTTTCCCATCTTGCCTTGGGTAGCTTGGGTTAGACTCCACCCTCAATACGGTGGAGTCTTCCCCATGATGTCCATTCACCAAACCAAATGGGGGGGCATGGCCTTGCATGCCCTTAATCCTAGGCCCCTTGTCCCTTAGTGGTGATGGTTGGGATGAGATGGAACCACCACGACACAATGGTCAATGCATGTCCAATCTAGGCCCCGATTTCATGGATCTTGTCTTAGCCATACCACTCTTTCATGGCCAACGGTTTTGTGGGTCTTATCTTAGTGGTTTGGGTGGTTTCTATAAGATGAAACCACTCATTGACTCACCCATTTGACTCACCCATTTGTTTAATTTGATATCTAAGTTAGGTTATTTAGTTCCATTTATTTCCCTTTAAATTTTCCATGAATCCACCCATGGTTGACCAAGTCAACCATGGAGGCCGGCCCCACCAATGCCTTAGCCCACCTGCCACCTCACTTGATGAGGTGGAGGTGGGTCCCACTTGATCATGCCACCTTGGTTTTATTCCCACTTAACCTAGGTGATTTAAATTAATTTAACTCAACTTATTTTCCTTTGATCCTCCTTAATTCCCTTTGACTTATCCATGGTTGACCAAGTCAACCATGGTGGTCGGCCCCACCTAAGTCATGGTCCACACGCCACCTCACTTGATGAGGTGGAGTTGGGCCCCACTAGACCATAATACTTGGGTAATTCCAATTTAACTTAGGTGATTTTAAATCACTTCAATCCATTCCATTTACTTGGATCACCATTGGGCCCATGGCCCAATTAATTTCACCTCCTACCCATTTATCCTAATGCTTAAACTATCTTGACCCATTGGGTCCCAAATGGGTATTTGATGCAATTGACCATCCTTGACCCAATTAAATGAAATTAATCCAATCCTTGGTCCATTGGACACTACTTGGCCATTGTCCAAATTTTTGATCCATTTACCATTCATTCCATAAAAATTCTAAATTTCAATCATTAACATAAATAGTAGCCAATATATATTGATTTAAAAAAAAATCCGGGCCATTACAGAACCCCATGACCCATTTTATAGACCATTTAGAGATCTATGCATGTGTAAATAAAGGAATGATTAAGCTAGGATATGGAGGGTTTTATTTATGGTTCTATGGTTGTGGATCATTGGTGGATCCATGTATGTAATGTCTAAATTTATAGACCTATGTTTATGGACCTATGATTATAAGTCATTTAAATGGAGAAGATGAGAAATGAAATATCATAGGTTCGACCATGGTGTATGGGCGAACCCCATAAATCTTGTTAGTAGGTTATTTATTAGCCTAAGCATATTTTAAATGAATAAAATGGACAACCATAGATTAAGCAATGACATGGATGTTATAAAGGGTGAAAGTGATGGAACATGGGTTCGGCCATGGTGTATGGCTGAACCCCATGAGGAATGTTTTACTGACTTAGGTGGCTACCAATGGTGGATGATTAATTGCTAAGTGATTAAATGCTTAACTTAGGGGTTATTGATTAATAAACCAAAGGAGGGACAAAAACCTAGTAAATGAGGTTCGGCCATGGTGTATGGCCGAACCCTACAAGTTGGGTTTATGGACTTAGACATTATTGTAAATCAAATGGGACATGGTTTTAATTGATTGATATATTATAAGGTAACGGGACCTCACAAGGTGTGCATGATCGTGAGCGATTACCGGACGAAAGCGCAAGGACACGTTAGTGGTCTTTGGTAGGATTCCACCTCTTTGAAACCATAGGTTTATGTACAATGTTTTTATCTTATTTTGATGAATTTACGTTGTAAAAGATATGTTTCAATTGTGAAGTTTTAATGCTATGTTTACAATATAAAAGGGCATGTGGTTCATTAGCATCTCATGCATGGCATGGGGTGAAGGATATGTAACCGGAGGGGCCACACTCCGTTGGGGTGTCCAAAAAACCTATGTGGGATACCTTGATGTGCATTTCCATCAAGAAGAAACCGGAGGGGCCACACTCTGTCGGGGCATCCGAAAGACCTATGTGGGGGTACTTATATGTACTTGTGATGGGTGAGACTCATTGCATTTGACATCATGACATGGCATGGTTTATATGATTTTTGACATTATGATATTATTATATATGTTTTGTACTAACCATGTGTTAGCCCTAAATGGAATACCTACCTGGGCGCGTTGTTCTAACGCCCTACTTCTACCCTAGTGGATGATACAGGAAACGAGGGGAACGATGAATGTGAAAAGGGCCAAGCATAGGAGCTTGGATGCTTTTAGTTTTTATTTTGCTTAAGATACTCATGTACTTGTAATTTGAGTAGGTAGAATTCAGCCTGTAAGAACTTTGATAACTTTGCTATGGTCTGAATGGTTTGTTGGATATTTTAAGTTAAGTTTAATTATGATTAAAAGACTTTTGAGTACTTTGCTATCTAAAAGGGAATAGAATTAGATTCTATTATAATTCCGCAATTATGTTTTTAATTCCGCATGTTTATATTGTTGTGTGAACCGTTTTCATGGACTTAGTCCATGCACACATAGGGTTGGCCAGTTAAGGGTGGACTTTAGAAGTTCGGACTTAGCTCGCGTCGTGACGTCTTGCTCTCTATCACTCTTTTAAAAAAAAAATAGCTTTGATTTTTGGAAAGCATAGTGAAAAAGGGTAGGGCATTGCAGCATGGACCCTATAAAGATTATGATTATGGATCATGGACTGGCCTTGCATGGCCAAACTCTAAGGTTAATATGCATGGACCACCAAGGACAAAAAGGGGCGGATGAGGTTCGGCCATGATGTATGGCCGAACCCCATCAAAGAATGTGTTCATGCTAATTTAATCTTTGACAGAAGGTGATGAACCATAGGGTTCGGCCATGTTGTATGGCTGAACCCCATGGAAGGCTATTGATAATTTTAAAAGTTTTATATGGATTTATGTTGGTGACTTTAAAGAGTTCTAAAGGAGGAAAACAATGGAATAATATTAATCATTTTAAAAGGGGTCTCAAAGGTGGTAAATGGTAAAGAACCATGTACCATGCGTTCGGCCATAGTATGCTTTAATGAATGAAATGTTAGCCATGGATAGATTAATGGCAATATGGTAAATAAGTAAAAATAATGGACCATGGGTTTGGCCATGGTGTATGGCCGAACCCCATGAGGAATTTTATGGACTTAGGGTTTGTGAAATGATTTACTTGGATGTAAGTGATTAAATCAAAAGAGGGACCAAATCAAGTGAGTGAGGTTCGGCCATGTTGTATGGCCGAACCCCACAAAGGTTGGTTTATGGATTTAGGTTAAGAGTTTAAATGATTAACTTAGGGCATGATTGATTAATAAATCAAAGGAGGGACTAAAACCAAGTGAGTGAGGTTCGGCCATGGTGTAGGGCCAAACCCCACAAGGTTGTGGTTATGGACTTAGACATTATTGTAAATCAAATGGGACATGGGATTAATTGGTTTATATGTTATAAGGTAACGAGACTTCACATGGGGTGCACGATCGTGAACGGCTGCCGGATTAAAGCTCAAGGACACTTTAGTTGTCTTTGGTAGGATTCTACCTCTTTGAAACCATGGTTATGTAATATGGTTTAATTTCTTATGTTGATGGTTTATTTTGTATAAATGATATGTTTCAAAGATGAGATTTTAAATGCTATGATTTGTATAATTGCATAGCATGTGGACATTTACATCTCATGCATGGCATGGGAGGGAGGATATGTAACCGGAGGCCACACTCCGTCGGGGCTTCCGAAAGACCACTAGTGGGGATACCTTGTAACGCCCCGCCCTTTTTCACTCACTTTCTGAAAATCAGAGTCTATTTTTTTTTTATTAAAGAGTGAGATAAAGAGCAGGACATCACGACGCGAGCTAAGTCCGGACTTCTAAAGTCCGACCCTTAACTGGCCAATCTTACGTGTGCATGGACTAAGTCCATGAAATGGTTCACACGTAATAAGTTAACTTGCGAAATTAAAATGTAACCGCGGATTATAATAGAACCTAAATCTATTCCTTTTTAGATAGCAAAGTACTTCAAGTGTTTAACCATAATTAAACTTAACTTAGATATCCAACAAACCATTCAAACCATAGCAAAATTATCTAAGTTATTACATGCACGAAATCTAGCTACTCAAATTACAAGTCCATGAGTAACTTAAATAAAATATAATCTAATCACATATCCAAGCTCCTATGTTTGGCTCTGATCACAATCATCGTCCCTTTCCTTTCCTGTGTCATCCACTAGGGTAGAAGTAGGGCGTTAGAACAATGCGCCCAGTAGGTATTCCATTTAGGGTCTATACATGGTTAGTACAAAACATATATAATAACATAATGTCAAAACCATATAAAACAATGCCATGTCATGATGTCAAATGCAATGAGTCCCACCCATCACAAAACATCCTCTTGATGGGATTCTCATCATCAAGGTACCCCCACATAGGACTTTCGGATGCCCCAACGGAGTGTGGCCTGCTCCAGTTACCTCTTGATGGAAAATGTACATCAAGGTATCCCCACAGTGGTCTTTCGGACGCCCTGACGGAGTGTGGTCCCTCTGGTTACATAGCCTTCACCCCATGCCATGCATGAGATTACATATCCTTCACCCCATGCCATGCATGAGATGCTAATGAAATACATGTTATTTTATATTATAAACATAGCATTAAAACTCACATTTGGAACATATCTTTTACACATAAATTCATCAAAGTAACATAAAAATCATCATACATAAACCCATGGTTTCAAAAAGGTAGAATCCTACCAAAGACCACTAAAGTGTCCTTGCTTCTTAAACCGGCAACCGCTCACGATCGCGCAATGTTTATGAAGTCCCGTCACCTTGTTACATATCAACAAGTCAATCCCATATTCCATTTGATTTAACATTAGGTCTAAGTCCATAGACACAACCTTGTGGGGTCAGCCATACAACATGGTCGAACCTCACCCACTTGAATTTGTCCCACTTTTGACTTAACCAATCATATACAAGTAGACCACTTTAAAAAGAACACTAAGTCCACCAAATACACCTTAGTGGGATTCGGCCATACAACATGGCCGAACCTCACCATCTTGATTTTAGTCCCTTTTTCAAGTCTTTTGATCTTTTAATTAAGTCCAAGACCATTCATCCTTTGATTCACTAATCTCATCACTTATGCAACAATTATTTAACATTAATAATAAACTAAGTCCACCAAACACATTTCTCATGTGGTTCGGCCATACACCATGGCCGAACCCATGATCTATCATTTTCTCCCATATTTACATCCTTGCCATTTTTTTATCTATGGTTGTCCATTTCATTCATTTAAAACATGCTTTGGCTAATAAATAACCCACTAACATGGTTCATGGGGTTCGGCCATACTCCATGGCCGAACCCATGATCTTTCATTTTAGCCTATATTTACAATATTGCCATTATTTCCATCTCCTTATTTTTAGGTCCAAAAACATATGTTCATGACTAAATATTTCATCAACATGAACAAAAGCCATAATCCAATCCTTCCATCTTCTAACATAATTATTCATCTAATCATGATTGCTCCATGAATGTCCCATAAAAATTTATTCATGGGGTTCGGCCATACCCCATGGCTGAACCCTATGATATCTATATTCCATCTTTAAAATCCATTAAAATATTAACAATGTCCTTCAATGGGGTTCAGCCATACATCATAGCCGAACCCTATGGTTCATCCCTTTTCCATAAACCTCATCATTCATCCCTTAATCTTTCTACCATGCTTATAATCTTTTGAAAACCTTTTAACATCATACACATAAACTTATTATTTTTACCCTTCAAACTCCATTTTAAAATAACCAATGTTCTTTCATGGGGTTCGGCCATGTACTATGGCCGAACCTTATGGTTCCTCCTTTCCATTAAAATACCATAATCATCCCCCAATTTTCTTCCATGGGGTTCGGCCATACACCATGGCCGAACCCTATGGTTCCTTACTTTAAACCAAATTTAATCAAGATACCTACCGGTTCCGCGACTCCTCCGGTTTTCCTTCGCTCTGACTTGTTCTTTCAATCCTTTCTTTCCTTAGCCTCTTCCTCTTTCCTTCTTACTTCTTTGGACGAGATTGTGACTTGAGAGAGAGGGAGAGTGTTTGGCCTTGTGTGCTAGCTTGAGATCAAAAACTTTTCTAAGTCTTTTGTCTTGAGGAGTAATCGGCCAAGAGAGGGTTTGAATTTGAAATGTGTAACCATCCACCTCCATTTGTTTGAATTTGAAATGTGTAACCGTCCACCTCCATTTGTTTGAATTTGAAATGTGTAATCATCCACCTCCATTTGTTTGAATTTGAAATGTGTAACCGTCCACCTCCATTTGTTTGAATTTGAAATGTGTAACCGTCCACCTCCATTTGTTTGAATTTGAAATATATAATCATCCACCTCCATTTGTTTGAATTTGAAATGTGTAACCGTCCACCTCCATTTGTTTGAATTTGAAATGTGTAATCATCCATCTCCATTTGTTTGAATTTGAAATGTGTAACCGTCCACCCCATTTGTTTGAATTTGAAATGTGTAACAGTACACCCCCATTATCTCTCCATGTGGGAGTTTCATCCATGAGATGAAACTCTAAGGCTCCAACGTGTATGCCATTATTTCAATTTTGAAACAACCAATCACCTTCATCTTCACACTCCACTCACTTGAGATGAATATCCCCATAACTTCCCATCCAACTAATTTTACTCAACTAATTCATTTAACTCAACTCACCTCTTTAATTCAACTCATTTAATTCACTTGAATCAACTCAATTATTTGATTCCATTTCCAACTCAAATCAGCCCCAACTATGTTAGGCTTGAACTCACTTGGTGGTCAACCAAGTCAACCACGACCCATTGGGTCCCAATTGGGCATTTTGACCCAATTAACAACATTGACCCAATTAAATGCTCCTTACCCATTTACTTTAAATTGAACCTTATACCATAACCGTTGGGTCCTAAGTGGGCCATTGACCCAACACCGTACCCATCTAAGGTTCATATCCATTAATTCACAATTAAAATGGCAAATTCCTTAAATATTGATAATATGGAATTCCGAAGTGTTACATACCTTGATGATGAGTTTTCCATCAAGAGGTAACCGGAGGCCACAATCCGTCGGGGCGTCCGAAAGACCACTGTGGGAATACCTTGATGAGGAACTTTCCATCAAGAGGATGTTTTATGATGGGTGAGACTCATTGCATATTATAGCATGGCATGGCATTGAATCGACATGATTATGATTTTTATTATCATGCAAGGTTTCTGGTTCTTATCTGTATGATTGAATCTCTATTATCATGCATGATTTTTTATACGATGCTTTACAAGTATGGTACAATATATTATATCTTGATTTTTGGTACTAACCCATGTGTTAACCCTAATTGGAGTACCTACTGGGCGCGTTGTCTAACGTCCTGCTTCTACCATAGTTGATGACACAGGAAATGAACGGAATGACTTGGATGATTAAGTTATAGTTCGTTAAAGTTATTCATGGACTATGTATTTGATTTGTTAGCATTCGGGATTGTAATATCGTAGATATATTTGCTATGGTTTGGATGGTTGATATTGGATAATTTAACTTAAGGAAATTATGATTAAGTGTGGGACTACTTTGCTATCTCAAAATGGAATAGAATTGTTATTGTATTATTATTCCGCATGATTTATTTCGCATGTTTAATTTGATGTATGTGTGAACCATTTTAGTGGTGGACTTGGTCCACGCACACGTATGGTTGGCCAGTTAAGGGTCGGGCTTTGGAAGCCTGGACTTAGCTCGCATCGTGACGTCCCGCTCTCTATCACTCTTCTATTATAAGAAAAAAAATAGACTCCGATTTTCGGAAAGCGAGTGAAAAAGGGCGGGGCGTTACAAATCCTTTCCCTTTCCGGAATGAGCGCTCGTTGTCACCTATCACCTCCCACCATTTACCGGCATCATCAATCAGTTGTGATGTAGCCAGTAATATCTTGTCTTCATGACTCGAGATCTTTAGTAGGGTCAGGATCTAAGTAATTTTCTTCAACCAGTTTTCTGCTCCGACAGGCCCTTCTTTCCCTTTGAAAGTAAGGGGGGCGCTGCTGCTGGAAATCCCTGACCATCCTTCGGTCATTGACCTCGCTGGTGGTCGCATTTTCGTTCATGTGCTGTTGAAGAACAGAAGTGATCACTGCGTCGACTAAGTTTTGTAGTTCGGGAGGCACCACAGGTATGTTCACGCTATTCTATTCCTCCTCTTGGTGGAGTGGTTGTTCCTTATCATCCCCATGTGGGTGTTGTCAGGTTCTTCTTCTTCTAGGAGGCATTTTCTTTCCTAAGTCATTGAAAAACATCGTTGACTTAGTTTCATCGTAAGGTTTGTGTTTTTCTCAAATTGGGGAAATTACCAAATAAGCACTCTTTATATTTCTTTGTTTTTGGGGAAACTTCCTAAGTATCAAGTGTTTGTTTCTCAATTTGGGGATATCAGGGAAAATATCTCCTAATTTGTTATGTTTGATAAATCCAATTTATAGTGACTGTAATTCCTTTGCTATCATGCTTTTTTCGTTAAGTGTTGCTCTCAGATTAAATGTTTCAGTCTGAGTCTAATGAAGTAAATTAATCCGGCCCTGTACAGCGGACTCCGAATAGTCAGTCAGTTGGGATTCTTATCTGTCAGTGAGACATGATACTGTCTTAATCTTACTTCGAAAGATTCACCATTCCCGTTTCGCTCTGATACCAATTGTAACGCCCCACCCTTTTTCACTCGCTGAAAATCAGAGTCTATTTTTTTTTTAAAAAAAAGTAAAGAGTGAAAGAGAGCAGGAACGTCACGACGAGAGCTAAGTCCGAGCTCCCAAAACCCGACCCTTAACTGGCCAACCATACGTGTGAGTGGACCAAGTCCGCTAAAATGGTTCACACGCAATAAGGTTATACATGCGGAATAAATCATAGATGCGGAAATATAATAGAATAATAATTCTATTCCATTTTAGATAACAAGGAGGTCCATCACTTAATAATAATTATCTTAAGTTAAAATATCCAAAATTAACATTCCAAACCATAGCAAATAATCTACGTTATTACAGTCCCAAATACAAGCTACTCAAATTACATTGTCCATGAATAGCTTAAATAAAATGAAACTAAAATATCCAAGCTCCTAAGCTTGGCTCCGATCACATCCTTCGTCTCGTTCATTTCCTATGTCATCAACTAGGGTAGAAGTAGGGCGTTAGACAACGCGCCGAGTAGGTACTCCAAGTAGGGTCAATACATGGGTTAGTACCAAAAATCACATAGACAATATAATATCAAAATCATGTAAAACAATGCCATGTCGTGGGTGTCATATGCAATGAGTCCCACCCATCTTCCATATCACAACACATATTATCCTCTTGATGGAAACTTCTCATCAAGGTATCCCCACAATTGCCTTACGGACACCCTGAAGGAGTGTGGATCTCCGGTTACCAATCAATCATACATCCTTCTCGATGGAAAATGCACATCGAGGTACCCTCACGAATGCCTTACGGAAGCCCCGACGGAGCGTGGGTCTCCGGTTACATTTCATCCCTCCTATGCCATGAATGAGATCCAAGTGCAACATGCTATGTAATAATACAAATCATAGCATTTAAAATCCCATCATTAAGACATAACATTTGATACAAAATAACAATAACTCATCAAAATATGAATTAAAATCATCATACATATCCCATGGTTTCAATGAGGTAGGAATCCAACCAATGACCAACTAAAGTGTCCTTGTGTTTTCGTCCGAAAACCGCTCACCGCTCGTACACCGCTTGAGAGGTCCCGTTAACTTATTACATATCAATAAGTCAAACCAACGTTCCATTTAATTTCCAATCATACTTAAGTCCACAAAATACCTTAGTGGGGTTCGGCCATACAACATGGCCGAACCTCACTCACTTGGTTTTGGGTCCCTCTTTTTGATCCTTTGATCTTTTAATTAAGTCCAAGATCATTCCATTAGCTTTTCATTAATGAAAGCCCTACATCCACAAAAACATTCTCCATGGGGTTCGGCCATACACTATGGCCGAACCCATGGTCCTTTTATTTTCACCATATTTACCTCTTTGCCATCATTCTTTCCATAGCTAATCACTCCTTTTATTTATACATACCTAGGTCCATAACTAAACATTTCATGCATGGATCCACAAATGATCCATCAACATAAAACCCATGATGTCTCATTTCCCATCTTTTCCTTTAAATCATTTACAATCTTAGGTCCATAAACAAAGTCCCTCCATGGGGAGTTTAATCATATACTTAGATTCATCATTTAAACCCAAGGATCCATAATACATCCATTAATATTTCTCCATGGGGTTCGGTCATACAACGTGGCCGAACCCATGGTCCTTGGTTCTTCTTTATTTCCTTATTTCAAGTTTATCATTTACAACATTTAAACCTTATTTAAAATCACTAACATATTTGCATGATTTTCATCCTTTAGCACTCATTAATATTTACCAACATCCCCCATCATTTTGATGGTCCAAAATATCTAAGTCCATCAATATCTCTCCATGGGGTTCGACCATGGACCATGGCTAAACCCATGGTCCATGGTTCTTCATCATTATAACATTTGAGACCATTTTAAAATATCAATAACATTCCCCCATTATTTCCTTCCTTTAAAACCATTTAAATCACTAACATCCTTCCATGGGGTTTGGCCATACAACATGGCCGAACCCTATGGTTCATCATTTCCATTTAAAAATCATACATCCATGGTTATATCCTTTTATGGGGTTTGGCCATACATCATGGCCGAACCTCATCTAACCCTTCCTTTGTCTTTAATGGTCCATGCATATCAACCTTAGGGCCATGCAAAGCCAACCCATGATCTTTGGTCATAATACCTTATCTTAGACATGCATGAGATCTTTTCCATACATTCATAACAATTAGGGTTCAGCCATACAAGGGCCGAACCATGATCCTTGACCATTCTTTTCTTACTTATTAAAATCTCATCAAGTACTTACCGATTCTGCGACTCCTCAGGTTTCTTTCACTCCTTCTTGCTCCTCCGATCTTCTCCCTCCTTAGCCTCTTCTTCTTCATTGATCTTTGGCCGAGAGTGAGCTTGAGAGGTCTTGAGATGGAAACCCAAAGAAAGGGTTCAGCCAAAGAGTGTAGGTTTGAGAAAGGGTCGGCCTTGAGTGAGAGGGAGAGGAGCATGAGATAGAAAATATTCTAAGTGTTTCTTGTCTTGAGAGGGGGTTCGGCCAAGAGAGAGAGGGAGAGAGTAAAATGAAACTCCAAGTCTTGTTCAATGAGAGTGGTCGGCCAAGGGTGGTGTCTTTTGGTTGATGCCCTTTTGTAACTCCTATGACTCATCACCTCCTCATTAATACTTCCTTTGGGGGTTTCATCCCATGAGATGAAACTCCCAGCCGTATGCCACTTGGGTTTCCATCATAAGATGGAAATCCTCCATCTCCCAACGTGTGCTCTTGGATATCCTTGTGTAACAACAACAACCTTTCACCTCCCTCATTTAATGCTTCCTTTGGAGTTTCATCCCATGAGATGAAACTCCCATCTCCCCAACGTGTGTACACTTTGACTTTGGTCTTATGAGATGCAACTCTCCATCTTCCCACTCCACTCACTTAAAATGAAAGTCTCATTAACTTCCCATTCAACTCATCTCTTTAACTCAACTCATATCTTTAATTCAACTCATTTAACTCACTTAAAATCAACTCATTTACTTGATTCCATTTCCAATTTAATTCAGCCATAATTTAATTAAGCTTGAACTCACTTGGTGGTCGACCAAGTCAACCATGACCCATTGGGTCCCAATTGGGCATTTGACCCAATTGACAACCTTGACCCAATTAAATAAATCTTACCCATTTATTTCAATTGAACTTTATCCATAATCCGCTGGGTCTTAATTGGGCAATTGACCCAACACCTTACCCATCTAAGATCTATCTCTATTAATTCACAAATTAAATAGACAATTTTCATATATATTCATGAACTGAAAATCCGGGGTGTTACAGAACCCCACAAGTGAGCTTTGGTGGACAGTGGACAGTGGACAGTGGGTAGTGGACAGTGGACAGTGGGTAGTGGACAATGGACATGTAACGCCCGCCCCTTTTCACTGATAATCAGAGTCTAATTTTTTTTTGAAGTAAAGAGTGACAAAGGGCGCGAGACGTCACGACACGAGTTAAGTCCGATCTTCTAAAGCCCGGCCCTTAACTGGCCAACCCTACGTGCGTGTGGAAGGAAGTCCACGAGAACGGTTCGCATGTAGACGTAAGCTCGCGGAATATAACTTAATGCGGAACATTATAATAGAGACTATCCTACCAGTTTTAGATAGCAAGGAAGTACGGCACTTAAATTACTAAAATACCCCTAAATTCATAATTATACCTCAAAGTGATAATGTGTAAAGTAAAGACCAAACCATAGTAAGAAATATAAATTATACAGATCCGACGAGCTAAGCTACTCAATTACATATTCCAAAATAAATTTAAATAAACTAAGTAGCTCGCTTTCCCAAGTTCCTGCGCTTGGCTCCCGTCGTGTCCTCCGTTTTTGCCATCTCTGCGTCATCAGCTAGGGTAGAAGTAGGGCGTTAGACAACGCGCCCAGTAGGACTCCGAGTAGGGCTAACACATGGATTAGTGATAACAAGCACATAGATAATCATATAATGAAAACCATAAAATGAATGCAATGCCATGGGTGTCTTATGTCGTGTGTCCCACCCATCATCCATACCATCATGATGCCATATCCCCCTTGATGGAAAAACCTCATCAAGATATAAACAATCACAAATTATCCCCTTGACGGCGAGGCCTCGTCAAGGTGTCCCCATGTTTGCTTCACGGTCGCCCCGACGGAGCATGGACTCCGGTTATATCTCAACACATCAAGATATCCCCATGTTTGCTTCTCGGTCGCCCCGACGGAGCATGGACTCCGGTTATAGCATATCAAACTATCCCCATGTTTGCTTCTCGGTCGCCCCGACGGAGCATGGACTCCGGTTATAGCGCATCAGGCTATCCCCATGTTTGCTTCTCGGTCGCCCCGACGGGGTATGGACTCCGGTTTCTTTATTTTCCCGCCCATTCCATGCATGAGATGTAAATGCATTATGCTATGTAATATATATAACTCATAACCTTAATATATCATACATAGCCTTAACACATAATGCATAACCTTAAAATATGATTCATAGCATTAATATAAAATTCATAGCCTTAAAACCCATCATAAGACAAATCTGTAATGGCCCGAAATTTGTAAGTCAATATATGTTGTGTTATTATTTATTTTTAATGGTGGAAATTGGAAATTTGATGGAATAAATGGTGAATGGATCAAAAATATGGACAAAGGCCCAATTAGGGCCTAATGGATTATGGATTGGATTTAAGTTTACTTAAGGTGTCAAAGATGGTCAATTGGGCCAAGGATGGTCAAATTGGGCCCAATACTCATTTGGGACCCAATGGATCAAGGTGATGTAAGCCCTAAGGTAAATGGGTAAGATGAAAATGTAATTGGGCCATGGGCCCAATGGTGATCCAATTAGAATGAATTGAATGGGTCTAAATCACCTAAGTTAATTTGAAGTTGACCAAGGAGACATGGTCCAATGGGACCCTTCTCCACCTCACTAAGTGAGGTGGCGTGTGGACCCAAGGTTTGGTGGGGCCGACCACCATGGTTGAATTGGTCAACCATGGGTGTATGCATAAATGCAATTTAAGCAAGTGGGATTAAGTCTAAGTGGAAATTAATTAACCTAAGGTAATTATCTAAGTAATTAAATGGTTAAGTTATCCAAATGGTGGTCAAATGGTCAATGGAAGACCAAAACCACCCATTGCAAGAAGAAACAAAAACGTTGGCTAGTGGTTGGGTCAAAAAGCATGAGAAATATCTCATGTGGGGTGGTTGGGAGAATTAATGCTAAAGGTAACTTATGAAACCAAAGAGATAAGATGAGTTTTCATCTTATCCCATTTTCATTTCACTAGCTCCATCTCTCTCACTCTCTCATGGTCGTCCCCCACTAGGAAGAGAAGAGAAGAAAGAAAGCTAAGGGGAAAAGAAGAGAAGGAGAGAAGAAAGAAGTGGAATTTTTAGTCCATTACTCTAAGATCAAGGTCTATTATCTTCCCTCTCATTATCTTCCCCTCTCCCTCTCTCAAGCAAACCCTACCTTGGCCGATCATAAGTTTGGAGGGTTTCACCATTGATCAAGCATCTTGGCCAACCAAAGATCAAGAGGAAGGAGAAAGGAGGCTAAGAAAGCCGACGGGAGTGGCGAAAGTCGGAGGAGACGACGGATTGTAAGTATTTCCTAAACAAGAGATTTGGATTTTTAGGGTTTGAAATTTGGGATTCATTTTTGTTAAATTTGATGGTGGCCAAATGATTATAGGCCTTGGATCTCAAATCCATCAAATTGAAGGATGGAAAGTGGACAAAACCCTAAATGGGTATATTAGGGTTAAGGAAAGAAATAAAAAATAAAATAAAATGGAGTAAGGATAGTATGTAATTAGGTGTTAATTAAGCATGGAAGTGTGGGTTTTGAATGAATTGATGGACCATAGGGTTCGGCCATGTGGTATGGCCGAACCCCATGGTAAATGGTTAATGAATTTAATTAGGGTTTTGTAAGAATGGAAGTATGGAGAATGGTTTAGGGTTTTAAGTGCTTAATGATTAAATGTAGGCAATGTTTGAGGAGGTTTATTATGATGGAATCCATGAATAAATGTAAGTGTCTTTATGATCAAAAAGGGCACCAATGGACTAGTGGACCATGAACCATGGGTACGACCATGGTGTATGGCCGAACCCTATGGTGGTGTAATGATGGATTTAATGGTTATGAATAATGGAAAATAAATGGGAATGTTGGTGGTGTTGATGGACCCAAAAAGAGACCTAATGTTGTTAGTTGTAATGGGAATGTGGCTAAGTTTATAGACTTGAATGTGATTAAGGATGATGGGTCCAAATGTGTAGATAGGCCAAAGAAAAAATGGGATAAAGACATCATGGAACCGGCCATGGTGTATGGCCGAACCCATGACCCATTTGTGGGTAAACTTGTGGATTAATTTGGTATTATGTATGGGAGAAATGAATGAGGGTTAGAGTGTTTAAATGGCTAATTTTTCTAGTGTTGTTAGGTTGTGGGTATGCTTGTTATCACTAATCCATGTGCTAGCCCTACTCAGAGTCCTACTGGGCGCGTGGTCAACGCCCTACTTCTACCCTAGCTGATGACGCAGGAAATGCCGGAGTAGAAAGACGAAACGGGAGCCAAGCTTAGGAGCTTGGGAGGCGGACTATTTACTTTTTTAAGTTTATTTTAGGAAATGTATTTGAGTAGCCTAGCTTGTTGGAAATGTAATATTTTAGACTTATTGCTATGTTTTGGATTTTATTGTAGACATATGATGTTATGGCATTTTAGTCATTAAATGATGAAATCTTCCTTGCTATCGAGAAAAATTGGTAGGATAGTATCTATTATCATTCCGCATTTAATGTGTTATTCCTCGAGCTTACTTCTACGGGTGAACCATTCTCCGTGGACTCCGTTCCACGCACCCGTAGGGTTGGCCAGTTAAGGCCCGGGGGACTTAACTCACGTCATGACGTCCGCGCCCTTTGTCACTTCTTAATTCAAAAAAAAATAAAAATTAGACTCTGATTTTCGGTGAAAAGGGGCGGGCGTTACAGTTGGTATCAGAGCGAAATCGGAAGAATGAATCTCTCGAAGTATAATTAAGACGGTTTCACGTCTCACTGACGGATAAGAATCCCAACTGACCGACTCTTTGGAGTCCGCTGCACGGGGGCCGGGTTAATTTACTTCGATTGACTCAGACTGAAGTATTCAATCTGAGAACAACGTTCGATGGAAAGAAAAGATAGCAAGGGAAGGAATAATCATCATCAATGATGGATTTATCAAACATAGCAAATAGGGCTTACTTTCCCCGACATGAGAAAAAAAAAAAAAAAAACAAATCTAGATCTTTCCCCAAAATTGATGGAATTATGATAGATTTATCGAACATAGGAAAAATCTCCCCGATTTCACCAAATTGGACAAAACATAGATACTTGGGAAGTTTTCCCCAAACCAAGAATGCATATTTGGCAATTTCCCCTACAAAGATTCATTGTACTATACATGAAAAACCCCCCCGAAAACTAAGTATGATTATTTGGTAATTTTCCCCCGCATTGAAGAAAATATTTGATATTTAGGAAAAAAATTTCCAAACTATGAACATGACAATTCTATGAAGGAACTAAGTCAATAAATATTGTTCAATGACTTAGGAAATGCCTCGGAAGAGAAAAACCCGACAAAACCCACAAGTAGAGGAAGAGGTGCCACCACCGCATCAAGAGGAGGTACAACCACCGCGTCAAGAGGAGGTACAACCACCGCATCAAGAGGGAGTACAACCACCACATCAGGAGGAGGGACAAAATAGTGTGAACATACCTGTTGTGCCTCCCGAATTTAAGGAATTGGTTCAAGCAGTGGTCACCACTGTACTTCAACAACACTTGAATGGGATTGCGACCACCAGTGACTACAACAAACGGAATATGGTTAGAGATTTCCAGCAACAGCGCCCTCCCTACTTCAGGGGAAAGGAAGGGGCTGTCGCAGCAGAGCACTGGTTGAAAAGGATCACTCATATCTTGAGTCTGCTTTAGATTTCCGGTCACGCTGATAGGATCTTACTGGCTACATCTCAACTAATCGAGGATGCCGGTAATTGGTGGGAGGTTGTAGAAAAGCAGCAAGCACTGGTACCGGAAGGGCAAAGGATTGCTATGACATGGGAAGGGTTCTCAGCTACCTTTTTAGAACAATATTTTCCGGAGGAGGAAAGAGAGAGCCAGACTCAAGCCGTTCTGTCATTGATACAAGGCAATATGACGGTGGCAGAGTATCATAGAGAATTTCTTGGGCTATCCGTCTATGCATTCTACATGGTGGATACTGAGCACCAGAGAGCCCGTAAGTTTGAGCGGGTCCTTCGGCCGAGTATCAGGGCTAGGGTGACCATTTTCAAGGAACCTACACTGGTAGGGTTGGTCAGTAGGGCCACTATAGCGGAACGAGAGCTGAATGAGTTGGCGCGGCCTGACAACCGCCAGGGGCAGAGTGGGCGGGGCGCATTTCAACCCACCAAGAGGTTCTGTCCGAGTTTCAGCAGACCCTCACCCTCCATTGGGTCTACAGGGGGCTTTCGCCCCAACCATCCCTCCCCGTCAGCATCAGTCACCCAGGTCCCACGGGGTGGGGGTACTTGCTATCAGTGTGGCCAACATGGCCACTTCAAGAGGGAGTGTCCACAGCTCAACAGACCCTCTAATTTCAGGGGTTCTTCCCACCCTCCAGCTAAGCCAGCTCAGTCGCGAGGAGGCAGAGCGCACAACCAGGCTGGGTGAGCGACAAACCTTGCAAGATCTAGATGGATTTTTGCCATACCTTCTCCAATAGAGGTGGATCGCTCGGTGATTCAAGGTATGGCTGTAGTTGGTAGTTCTTATGTTGTTGCATTATTTGACTCTGGAGCTTCACATTCATTTATATCTGCTGCATTCATATCTGCTACGGGCACATTAGTACAGAACCTGTCCACCTCACTTACCATTGTGTCCCCCGTCGGAGACACATCTTTGGGACTCATATGCACGGCACTGAACACTGAACTCGCTGGATTCAGATTCGAGTTCAACTATTTAGTAATCGATATGGCGGAATACGATGTTATATTTGGTATGGACTGGTTGGCTACATATCAGGCCCATATTGATTGCCATCTTCGTAGGGTGATATTTTGGTCACCCGAGGGAAAGCGGTATATAGTGCCCCCTGATAGACAAGGTATTCCTAGAAGATTGCAGGAAGAATTGAACCACCTTGTCTTGAACAACATTAGGTTAGACAGGACACCAGGGGCTGAACTTCAGGCGGTAGTAGCAGAGTTTGCCGAGGTATTTCCAACAGAGCTCCCTAGTTTGCCACCCAAGAGGGAGATAAACTTTGAGATCAAGTTATATCCCAGTACTACTCCAGTATCGTTGCCACATTATAGGATGACACCAGCTGAGATGACCGAGTTGAAAAAGCAGATTGATGAACTGCTCAGATTGGGTTCTATTCGGAATAGTACATCAGCATGGGGAGCCCTGGTATTATTTACGAAGAAAAAGGATGGTACCCTTCGGACGTGTGTGAATTATAGAAAATTGAACCAGCTGACTGTCAGGAACAAGCATCCCCTACCCAGGATTGACGATCTGTTTGATCAACTTAGGGGTTCCTCTCACTTCTCCAAGATTGATCTGATGTCCGGATACCATCAAATTCGGGTTAGAGAGGAGGACATAGAGAAGACAGCCTTCAGAACAAGGTATGGTCTATATGAGTATGTAGTCATGCCGTTTGGGCTTACTAATGCACCAGCTGTGTTCATCGCCCTGATGAATAGGATATTCCGGCCTTACTTAGATCAGTTTGTGATATTATTTATTGATGACATCCTGATCTATTCCAAGAGTCAGGAAGAACATTCTGAACACCTGCGGATAGTTCTGGACACCCTGAAGAGGAACCAGTTGTATGCTAAAGCCAGCAAGTGTGAGTTCTGGCTATCTAAGGTTAACTTCTTGGGACACGTTATATCGGAGGAAGGTATAGCCGTGGACCGGGCTAAGGTAGCGGCAGTGAAGGAGTGGAAAGTGCCGACAAATGTGACCAAGATCTGCAGTTTTCTAGGATTGGCCGGTTACTACAGGAAATTCATCATGGACTTCTCCAAGATTGCAGCTCCACTTACCTGACTCACTCAGAAAGGAGTCAAGTTTGAGTGGTCGGATCTGTGCAACCGGAGATTTGAGGAGCTAAAGGAGAGGCTTACAATCGCTCCTATTCTGATTTTGCCGGAAAGAGGTAGAAATTATGAGGTGTACTGTGATGCCTCAGGAGAGGGACTGGGGTGTACACTAAGTCAAGGTAATCGTGCGGTGGCGTACGGATCAAGACAGTTAAAAATCCATGAACACCACTATCCCACGCATGATCTGGAACTAGGAGCAGTAGTCTTCGCTCTCAAAAGCTGGAGACACTACCTGTATGGTGAGAAATTTGAGGTGTTTTCCGATCACAAGAGTCTGAAATATTTGTTTGATCAGAAGGAACTCAACATGAGACAACGCCGATGGATGAAATATCTGGCAGATTATGACTTTGCACTCCGATATCATCCCGGCAAGGCGAATAAGGTGGCGGATGCCCTCAGCTGCATGTCACGTGCGATAATAGCCAGCTTGATCAGGACGGAATGGGAAGTATTGAATACCATTAGAGAATTTAAACTCTACCTCAATAATCATGGGACCATATATAACCTGATCATACGATCCAACATGGTCTCCGAGATTGAACGGGAGCAATGGACAGATCCAGAGGTGGAGGAGATAGGGACTAAGATGTCTATCGGTGAGGTTGTACTAGAGTGGGAATTACGACTAGGATAGGGTCTTGTATTCCGAGGCAGGACATATGTGCCTAAGAGCTACAGAAGAGAGTTGTTGATTGAAGCACATCAAACCAAGCTCTCTATCCATCCGCACAACACTAAGATGTATCATGACCTTAAGAGGCACTATTGGTGGTGGGGACTCAAGAAAGATGTGGTAGAGTTTGTTGCTCGTTGCCTAACTTGCCAGCAGGTTAAGGTGGAACATCAGGGACCACCGGGTTTACTCGTACCTTTGCCAGTGCCAGAGTGGAAGTGGGAGCACATATCTATGGACTTCGTAACAGGGTTGCCAAGGTCATCAAAGGGCAACGATGCCATATGGGTCGTAGTGGACCGGTTGACTAAGTCTGTACACTTCTTTCCCATCAAGATGACAGATTCATCGGAGACCTTGGGTCGACGGTACATCTGGGATATCATTAGACTACATGGTGTTCCCCGGACTATTGTGTCCGACAGGGATGGCCGATTCACCTGCAGAGTATGGCAGGACATGCAGTCGGCTATGGGGACCGACATATTGACTAGCACAGCATTTCATCCACAGACTGATAGACAGACGGAGAGGACAATACAGACATTGGAGGATATGCTGAGAGCATGTATGCTAGACTTCAAGGGTGGATGGGAGGATCATTTGCCACTAGTGGAGTTTTCTTACAATAACAGTTACTAGGCAAGCCTCCAGATGGCTCCATTTGAGGCCTCATATGGTAGGCCGTGTAGATCGCCAGTGTGTTGGACAGAGGCCGGTGAGCCTGCGCTGATTAGACCGGAGTTGGTTGCGGAGACTACAGCGCAGATTAAGTTGATACGGCAACACCTACTCACCGCGCAAAGCCGTCAAAAGAGTGACGCCGACAAGAGGAAAAGGTTCCTCGAGTTTGAGGTGGGAGACTTGGTGTTTTGGAAAGTCTCACCACGGAAGGGGCACATGATGTTCGGAAAGAAGGGGAAATTGTCGCCTAGATTTGGGGGACCGTTTCCAATCCTGAAGAGGGTGGGGGGGTAGCTTATCAGTTGGCGCTCCCTCCACAGCTATCCTCTCTACATGATGTATTCTATGTATCCATGTTGAGAAAGTACAACCCCAATCCTTCACATGTATTGAACGTGCAAGACGTCGATGTACAAAGCGACGTGACATATGTGGAGAAACCGATCAGGGTAATCGGGAGAGAACAAAGAGTGCTGAGAAACCACGCTATTTAGTTAGTCAAGGTGATATGGGAACTGCATGGCAATGAGGAAGCCACCTGGGAACATGAATCCGAAATGAGTGCCACTCATCCGGATCTTCTTGTATGAGTTGTTTTGAACCTTTACTTCGCTCGAATTTTTGGGACGAAAATTTTAAAAGAGGATTGTATTGTAATGGCCCGGAATTTGTAAGTCAATATATGTTGTGTTATTATTTATTTTTAATGGTGGAAATTGGAAATTTGATGGAATAAATGGTGAATGGATCAAAAATATGGACAAAGGCCCAACTAGGGACCAATGGATTATGGATTGGATTTAAGTTTACTTAAAGGGTCAAAGATGGTCAATTGGGCCAAGGATGGTCAAATTAGGCCCAATACTCATTTGGGACCCAATGGATCAAGGTGATGTAAGCCCTAAGGTAAATGGGTAAGATGAAAATGTAATTGGGCCATGGGCCCAATGGTGATCCAATTAGAATGAATTGAATGGGTCTAAATCACCTAAGTTAATTTGAAGTCGACCAAGGTGACATGGTCCAATGGGACCCTTCTCCACCTCACTAAGTGAGGTGGCGTGTGGACCCAAGGTTTGGTGGGGCCGACCACCATGGTTGAATTGGTCAACCACGGGTGTATGCATAAATGCAATTTAAGCAAGTGGGATTAAGTCTAAGTGGAAATTAATTAACCTAAGGTAATTATCTAAGTAATTAAATGGTTAAGTTATCCAAATGGTGGTCAAATGGTCAATGGAAGACCAAAACCACCCATTGCAAGAAGAAACAAAAACGTTGGCTAGTGGTTGGGTCAAAAAGCATGAGAAATATCTCATGTGGGGTGGTTGGGAGAATTAATGCTAAAGGTAACTTATGAAACCAAAGAGATAAGATGAGTTTTCATCTTATCCCATTTTCATTTCACTAGCTCCATCTCTCTCACTCTCTCATGTCGTCCCCCACTAGGAAGAGAAGAGAAGAAAGAAAGCTAAGGAGCAAAGAAGAGAAGGAAAGAAGAAAGAAGTGGAATTTTTAGTCCATTACTCTAAGATCAAGGTCTATTATCTTCCCTCTCATCATTTTCCCCTCTCCCTCTCTCAAGCAAACCCTACCTTGGCCGATCCTAAGTTTGGAGGGCTTCACCATTGATCAAGCATCATGGCCTGTAACGCCCGCCCCTTTTCACCGAAAATCAGAGTCTATTTTTCTTTTCTTTTTTAATAGTGACAAAGGGCGCGGACGTCACGAAACGAGTTAAGTCCGAGCTTCTAAAGCCCGGCCCTTAACTGGCCAACCCTACGTGTGCGTGGAACGAAGTCCACGAGGAACAGTTCACACGTATAAGTAAGCTTGCGGAATGTTACATACAACGCGGAATGATAATAGAGGCAAACCTATAAATTTTAGATAGTAGGGAAGATTACATTCATCTAACTAATAAAACATCTCAACATCACCGTATCCAAAACAAAAGCAGAATATAACAAGTAATTATACAGTCCGACAAGCTAAACTATACAAATACACATTTCCCAAAATAAACTTAATTAAAGCAAACAGTCTGCCTCCCCAAACTCCTAAGTTTGGCTCCCGTCTAGTCCTTCTGCTCTGGCATTTCTTGCGTCATCAGCTAGGGTAGAAGTAGGGCGTTAGACAACGCGCCCAGTAGGACTCCGAGTAGGGCTAACACATGGATTAGTGATAACAAAGCATATAGAAAATATTATATCAAAATCATGCCATTTGGTACAATGTAATGCAATGGGTGTTTTATGTCATGAATCCCACCCATCAATCTCATCATCATTGTACAATGCCCCTTTTTCATCCATACATAATGTTCAAAATATAATCCATACCATCATCGTGCCATGACCCTCTTGATCGAAAAACCTCATCAATATGTGATCCACACTAGGCATCCCCCTTGATGGAAGAACCATCATCAAGGTATAATAACACATAGTAACATTCTTGTTTGAATAACCTTATCAACATATCATATAGCCATAGTAACCTCCCTGATGAATCAAACACATCAGAATATCCCCATGGTTGTTTATCGGTCGCCCCGACGGAGCATGGACTCCGGTATCATTTCATCCTTCCCCTGTCATATCCCTCCCATGCCATGCATGAGATGTAGATGCCATATGCCATGTAATGAATATAATAACAACCATGACATTTAAAAATCCCATCAATCAAACATATAACTTGATTATCAAAAGTAGATCAAGTAAAGCCTCAATAAACACATCATAGCTTTAAAACCCATTTTAAACCAATCATATGTTTACCAGAATAAATCAAGTAAAAACCCCTACATAATACATAATTCAAAACCAATCTTAAAACAACCCATATAATTTCCAAAATAATTCAAAGAAACCATCACTCAATCCATGGCTTACAAAAAGGTAGGAATCCTACCGAATACCGACTAGCTTTCTTTCTTCCGTTTCCGTCCGACAGACCCGATCGCCGATCACGCACCACTTGCGATGTCCAATACCTTATTACATACACATAAACAGTCCATATTTTTAACTATTTCTAAGCCCATTAATCATTTCCAAGTCCACATGAATAATCTGTCACCATTTAGGTTTTGCGGGTCCCATTTAATCCATTAACCACTTTAATTTTTGAGTTTAAAACCAACTAGCCATCCTAGGCTTTATTTAGCCATACATAATGCTATTACTTTGAATCCCTAAACCCATGGTCATCTCCCATGGAGTTCTTCATTTTAGCCATTATTTACGATTTTGCCACTACCCCTTCCTCCATGGCTAATCACTCATTCATCCATGCATGATAAAGTCCATACTTGATTCATAGATTTGGATCCATTAATGACCCATCACCCATATCTTAAAAATCATTAAAATTAGCCACTTAATTTAACCTAAAGTCCTTTAATTTAATCATATACAAACACATTAACCTTAGGCCATAATGATCTACAATTGAGTTATTAAAAATCAGCCCTTTAAATACTCTAACCCTCATTCACTTCTCACATACATAACACCAAACTCAATCCATAAGTTTACCCACAAATGGGTCATGGGTTCGGCCATACACCATGGCCGAACCCATGATGTCTTTATCCCATTTTTTTCTTCTTTGGCCTACGTATACATTTGAACCCATCATAAGCCCTTCCATGAAGGGGCTTAACTTATACATTTAAATCACCATCCTTAATCACATTTAAATCCATTTACAACCATCATCAAACCATCATTTTCCCCATAATTCATAACCATTAATCCACCATTTGATCACCATAGGGTTCGGCCATACACCATGGCCGAACCCATGGTTCATGGTCCATGATTTATCTATGCCTCTTGAGGCCATGAAATCCATTTACAAATCACTACATTTAATCAATAAATTTAAAACCCTAAACCATCCTCCATGGTTTCCATTCTTCATAAACCCTAACATTCCATTAAAAATGTCCAAAATACCTTCCATAACCTCCATTCCTTAAAACTCTAAAAAAAATCATACATTACCTACATTTAATCATTAAGCACTTAAAACCCTAAACCATTCTTTTTGAGGTCATTAAAATTATCTTCCATCTCCTATGATTCTCTCATTTAAAACCTCTTTGCAAAATTCACCACATTCAATTATTTACAACCCTAAACATTATAAACATTCTCCATAGCTTTAAACCTTAAAACCCTACTTAATTCATCAACCCTTTTTCTATTAATCCATTTAAAACCCCCACTTCCATGCTTGATTAATACCTAATTACACAATGCACTCAATCCATTTATTTTTCCTTAACCTAACCCTAATTTACCCATTAGGGTTTTGTCCACTTTCCATCTTTCGAATTGATGGATTTAAAATCCATGGCATAAAATCATTTGGCCACCATTAAATTTACAAAATGAATCCCAAATCTTAAACCCTAAAAATCCAAAATTTCTTGTTTAAGAAATACTCACAGTCCGTCGTCTCCTCCGACTTCCGCCACTCCCGTCGGCTTCCTTAGCCTCCTTTCTCCTTCCTCTCCTTGTTTGATCGGCTAAGATGCTTGATCAATGGTGACAACCTCCAAACTTGGGTTCAACCATAGTATGGTTTGTTTGAGAGAGGGAGAGGAGAGAATGGAGATGATGAGGAAAAAGAGCCCAAATTTGACCTTAGAGTGGTAAGCCCTTGCTTTAAATCTTTCTTCTCTTCTTCTCTTCTAAATTTTCTTCTTCTCTTCTTGGAGTGTGGGGGACGGCCATGAGAGATGAAAAGAGGGAGAGAGTGAAAGAGCTCGTTGGAGTGGAGAGATGAAAAAAAAAACAAGACAAGCCTATCTCCTTTTGATTGGCTAAGATAAAGCTTACCTTTAATTCCTCCCACCAACCCCTAAGATCTTTTACATGCTTTTTGACCCAACCAACACCAAGTCCCAACGTTTTTGGTGTTTGAAGATAGGATTGTTTTGGTCTCCCCTCTTTGACCCCTTTGATTATTTAAACATTTAATTAATTAGATAATTAGGTTAATTTAATTCCCATTTACTTAATTCCTTTAAATTCCCTCTATGAAATCCACCCATGGTTGACCAAGTCAACCATGGTAACCGGCCCCACCAATTCTTGGTCCACCTGCCACCTCACTTGATAAGGTGGAGGTGGGTCCCACTTGGCCACATCACCTTGGCTTAATTCAAATTAACTTAGGTGATTTAAATCCATTCCATACATTCCAATTGGATCACCATTGGGCCCATGGTCCAATTACATTTTCATCTTACCCATTTACCTTAAAGCTTACATCATCTTGATCCATTGGGTCCCAAATGGGTATTGGGCCCAATTTGACCATCCTTGGCCCATTTGACCATCTTTGACCCTTTAAGTAAACTTAAATCCAATCCATAGTCCATTGGGCCCTAGTTGGGCCTTTGTCCATATCTCGATCCATTTACCCTCTATTCCATTAGATTTCCAATTTCCACCATTAAAACAAACAATAACCACATATATTTTGATTTATAAATTCCGGGACATTACATTAATCATTATTGACTAATTAAATGAATTTCATCCAACCCATGGTCCATTGGACCATACTTGTGCCCCAAATTTTGATTCACTTAACATTTATTCCATTAAAATTCTCAATTTCCATCATTAAAATAAATAATAACCACAGATATACTGATTCACAAATTTCGGGTTATTACATGGCCGACCAAAGATCAAGAGGAAGGAGAAAGGAGGCTATGGAAGCCGACGGGAGTGGCGGAAGTCGGAGGAGACGACGGATTGTAAGTATTTCCTGAACAAGAGATTTGGATTTTTAGGGTTTGAAATTTGGGATTCATTTTTGTTAAATTTGATGGTGACCAAATGATTATAGACCTTGGATCTCAACTCCATCAAATTAAAGGATGGAAAGTGGACAAAACCCTAAATGGGTAAATTAGGGTTAAGGAAAGAAATAAAAAATAAAATAAAATGGAGTAAGGATAGTATGTAATTAGGTGTTAATTAAGCATGGAAGTGTGGGTTTTGAATGAATTGATGGACCACAGGGTTTGACCATGTGATATGGCCGAACCCCATGGTAAATGGTTAATGAATTTAATTAGGGTTTTGTAAGAATGGAAGTATGGAGAATGGTTTAGGGTTTTAAGTGCTTAATGATTAAATGTAGGCAATGTTTGAGGAGGTTTATTATGATGGAATCCATGAATAAATGTAAGTGTCTTTATGATCAAAAAGGGCACCAATGGACTAGTGGACCATGAACCATGGGTTCGGCCATGGTGTATGGCCGAACCCTATGGTGGTGTAGTGATGGATTTAATGGTTATGAATAATGGAAAATAAATGGGAATGTTGGTGGTGTTGATGGACCCAAAAAGAGACCTAATGTTGTTAGTTGTAATGGGAATGTGGCTAAGTTTATAGACTTGAATGTGATTAAGGATGATGGGTCCAAATGTGTAGATAGGCCAAAGAAAAAATGGGATAAAGACATCATGGGTTCGGCCATGGTGTATGGCCGAACCCATGACCCATTTGTGGGTAAACTTGTGGATTAATTTGGTATTATGTATGGGAGAAATGAATGAGCGTTAGAGTGTTTAAATGGCTAATTTTTCTAGTGTTGTTAGGAAGTGGGTAATGAGACATCAATGGACCCATTTTGTGAACCAATTAAGGCCTAAGATTAATGTGTATTTGTATGTTAGGTTAATGGAGTTTAAGTAAATTAAATGGCTAATTTTAATGGTCATGTGCCATGGTTGAATGGGTCATTAATGGACCTAAGTTAGATATCCAGGTTTATGATCAATTATGAACTTGGTTAGGCAAGGGTGAGTGAGTAATTAACCATGGAGAAAAGGTAGTGGCAAAACCGTAAATAATGGCTAAAATGAAGAACTCCATGGGAGATGATCATGAGTTTAGGGATTCTAAGTAGTAGCATTATGTAGGGTTAAATAAAGCCTAGGAGGCTGATTTTAGACTCATGTACTTAAAATATATAATGGATTAAATGGGACCCGCAAAACCTAAATAGTGACCGATTTTCATATGGACTTGGAAATGTTTAATGGACTTAGAAATATTTAAAATATGGACTGATTATGTGTATGTAATAAGGTATTGGATATCGCGAGCGGTACGCTTGTCGGTGGCCGGATTGTCGGACAAAACCGTAAAAGGAAGCGAGTCGGTATTCGGTAGGATTCCTACCTTTTTGTAAGTCGTGGATTGTGTGATGGTTTCTTTGATTTATTTTGGGAATTTTATGGTTTATTATATGATGAATTTTAAGATCATGTTTTGTATATCTTATATGGCATAATGTACGATTATGAATTATATGCCAAGTTATGAATTCTATATTATGACTATGGATTATACATATTACATAGCATAATGCATTACATCTCATGCATGGCATGGGAGGGAAAATAAAGGAACCGGAGTCCATGCTCCGTCGGGGCGACCGAGAACAGGCATGGGGATAGCCTAATAGGCTATAACCGGAGTCCATACTCTGTCGGGGCGACTGAGAACAGGCATGGGGACACCTTGACGAGGCTTTGCCGTCAAGGGGGATATTTTATGATTGGATATATCTTAACGAGGTTTTTTTTCCGTCAAGGGGGATATGACATCATGATGGTGGGGATGATGGGTGGGATTCATAATACAGACACCCATGGCATGGCATTCACTTTATAGTTTCATTATATGATTGTCTACCAGTTTTCACGATATTATTATCCGTATGCTTGTTATCACTAATCCATGTGCTAGCCCTACTCGGAGTCCTACTGGGTGCGTGGTCTAACGCCCTACTTCTACCCTAGCTGATGACGCAGGAAATGCCGGAGCAGAAGGACGAGGCGGGAGCCAAGCTTAGGAGCTTGGGAGGCGGACTATTTACTTTATTTAAGTTTATTTTAGGAAATGTATTTGAGTAGCCTAGCTTGTTGGAAATGTAATATTTTAGACTTATTGCTATGTTTTGGATTTTATCGTAGACATATGATGTTATAGCATTTTAGTAATTAAATGATGAAATCTTCCCTGCTATCTAGAAAAATTGGTAGGATAGTATCTATTATCATTCCGCATTTAATGTGTTATTCCTCGAGCTTACTTCTAAGGGTGAACCATTATCCGTGGACTCCGTTCCACGCACCCATAGGGTTGGCTAGTTAAGGGCCGAGCTTTAGAAGCTCAGACTTAACTCGCGTCGTGACGTCCACGCCCTTTGTCACTTCTTAATTTTAAAAAAAAAAAAATTAGACTCTGATTTTCGGTGAAAAGGGGCGGGCGTTACAGTTGGTATCAGAGCGAAATTGGAAGTATGAATCTCTCGAAGTATAATTAAGATGGTTTCACGTCTCAGTGACGGATAAGAATCCCAACTGACCGACTCTTCGGAGTCCACTGCACGGGGGCTGGGTTAATTTACTTCGATTGACTCAGACTGAAGCATTCAATCTGAGAACAACGTTCGATGGAAAGAAAAGATAGCAAGGGAAGGAACAATCATCATCAATGATGGATTTATCAAACATAGCAAATATGGCTAACTTTCCCCGACATGAGAAAAAAAAAAAAACAAATCTAGATCTTTCCTCAAAATTGATGGAATTATGATAGATTTATCGAACATAGGAAAAATCTCCCCGATTTCACCAAATTGGACAAAACATAGATACTTGGGAAGTTTTCCCCAAGCCAAGAATGCATATTTGGCAATTTCCCCAACAAAGATACATTGTACTATACATGAAAAACCCCCCGAAAACTAAGTATGATTATTTGGTAATTTTCCCCCAAATTGAAGAAAATATTTGATACTTAGGAAATTTTTTTCCAAACTATGAACATGACAATTCTATGAAGGAACTAAGTCAATAAATATTGTTCAATGACTTAGGAAATGCCTCGGAAAAGAAAAACCCGACAAAACCCACGGGTAGAGGAAGAGGTGCCACCACCGCATCAAGAGGAGGTACAGCCACCGCATCAAGAGGGAGTACAACCACCACATCAAGGAGGAGGGACAAAATAGTGTGAACATACCTGTTGTGCCTCCCGAATTAAAGGAATTGGTTCAAACGGTGGTCACCTCTGTACTTCAACAGCACTTGAATGGGAATGCGACCACCAGTGACTCCAACAAACGGAATATGGTTAGAGATTTCCAGCAACAGCGCCCTCCCTACTTCAAGGGAAAGGAAGGGGCTGTCGCAGTAGAGCACTGGTTGAAAAGGATCACTCATATCTTGAGTCTGCTTCAGATTTCCGGTCACGTTGATAGGATCTTACTGGCTACATCTCAACTAATCGAGGATGCCGGTAATTGGTGGGAGGTTGGAGAAAAGCAGCAAGCACTGGTGCCGGAAGGGCAAAGGATTGCCATGACATGGGAAGGGTTCTCAGCTACCTTTTTAGAACAATATTTTCTGGAGGAGGAAAGAGAGAGCCAGACTCAAGTCTTTCTGTCATTGATACAAGGCAATATGACGGTGGCAGAGTATCATAGAGAATTTCTTAGGCTGTCCGTCTATGCATTCTACATGGTGGATACTGAGCACCGGAGGGCCCGTAAGTTTGAGCAGGGCCTTCGGCTGAGCATCAGGGCTAGGGTGACCATCTTCAAGGAACCTACACTGGCAGGGGTGGTCAGCAGGGCCACTATAGCGGAACGAGAGCTGAATGAGTTGGCGCGGCCTGACAACAGCCAGGGGCAGAGTGGGCGGCGCGCATTTCAACTCAACAAGAGGTTCCGCCCGAGTTTCAGCAGACCCTCACCCTCCATTGGGTCTACAGGGGGCTTTCGCCCCAACCAGCCCTCCCCGTCAGCATCAGTCACCCAGGTCCCACGGGGTGGAGGTACTTGCTATCAGTGTGGCCAACAGGGCCACTTCAAGAGGGAGTGTCCAGAGCTCAACAGACCCTCTAATTTCAGGGGTTCTTCCCTCCCTCCAGCTAAGCCAGCTCAGTAGCGAGGAGGCTGAGCGTACAACCATGCGGGGCGAGCGACAAACCCTGCAAGATCTGGACGGCTTTTTGCCATACCTTCTCCAATAGCGGTGGATCGCTCGATGATTCAATGTATGGCTGTAGTTGGTAGTTCTTATGCTGTTGCATTATTTGACTCTAGAGCTTCCCATTCATTTATATCTGCTGCATTCATATCTGCTACGGGCACATTAGTACAGAACCTGTCCACCTCACTTACCATTGTGTCCCCCATCGGAGACACATCTTTGGGACTCATATGCACGGCACTGAACACTGAACTCGCTGGATTCAGATTCGAGTTCAACTATTTAGTAATCGATATGGCGGAATACGATGTTATATTTGGTATGGACTGGTTGGCTACATATCAGGCCCATATTGATTGCCATCTTCGTAGGGTGATATTTTGGTCACCCAAGGGAAAGCGGTATATATTGGCCGCTGATAGACAAGGTATTCCTAGAAGACTGCAGGAAGAATTGAACTACCTTGTCTTGAACAGAATTAGGTTAGACAGGGCACCAGGGGCTGAACTTCCGGCGGTAGCAGTAGAGTTTGCCGAGGTATTTCCAACAGAGCTCCCTGGTTTGCCACCCAAGAGGGAGATAAACTTTGAGATCAAGTTATATCCCAGCACTGCTCCAGTATCGTTGACACATTATAGGATGGTACCAGCTGAGATGACTGAGTTGAAGAAGCAGATTGATGAACTGCTCAGATTGGATTTTATTCGGAATAACACATCAGCATGGGGAGCCCCAGTATTATTTGTGAAGAAGAAGGACGGTACCCTTCAGATGTGTGTGGATTATAGAAAATTGAACCAGCTGACTGTCAGGAACAAGGATCCCCTACCCAGGATTGACGATCTGTTTGATCAACTTCCTCTCACTTCTCCAAGATTGATTGATGTCCGGATACCATCAAATTCGGGTTAGAGAGGAGGACATAGAGAAGACAGCCTTCAGAACAAGGTATGGTCTATATGAGTATGTAGTCATGCCGTTTGGGCTTACTAATGCACCAGCTGTGTTCATGGACCTGATGAATAGGATATTCTGGCCTTACTTAGATCAGTTTGTGATCGTATTTATTGATGACATCCTGATCTATTCCAAGAGTCAGGAAGAACATGCTGAACACCTGCGGATAGTTCTGGACACCCTGAAGAGGAACCAGTTGTATGCCAAAGCCAGCCAGTGTGAGTTCTGGCTATCTAAGGTTAACTTCTTGGGACACGTTATATCGGAGGAAGGTATAGCCGTGGACCCGGCTAAGGTAGCGGCAGTGAAGGAGTGGAAAGTACCGACAAATGTGACCGAGATCCGCAATTTTCTGGGTTTGGCCGGTTATTACAGGAAATTCATCATGGACTTCTCCAAGATTGCAGCTCCACTTACCCGACTCACTCAGAAAGGAGTCAAGTTTGAGTGGTCGGATCTGTGCAACCGGAGATTTGAGGAGCTAAAGGAGAGGCTTACAACCTGCTCCTATTTTGATGTTGTCGGAAAGAGAAAGAAATTATGAGGTGTACTGTGATGCCTCAGGAGAGGGACTGGGGTGTACACTCAGTCAAGGTAATCGTGCGGTAGCGTACGGACCAAGACAGTTAAAAATCCATGAACGCCACTATCCCACACATGATCAGGAACTAGCAGCAGTAGTCTTCGCTCTCAAAAGCTGGAGACACTACCTGTATGGTGAGAAATTTGAGGTGTTTTCCGATCACAAGAGTCTGAAATATTTGTTTGATCAGAAGGAACTCAACATGAGACAACGCCGATGGATGGAATATCTGGCAGATTATGACTTTGTACTCCGATGTCATCCCGGCAAAGCGAATAAGGTGGCGGATGCCCTCAGCCGCATGTCACATACGACAGTGGCTAGCTTGATCAGGACGGAATGGGAAGTATTGAATACCATTAGAGAATTTAAACTCTTCCTCAATAATCATGGGACCATATATAACCTGATCATACGATCCAACATGGTCTCTGAGATTGAACGGGAGCAACGGACAGATCCAGAGGTGGAGGAGATATGGACTAAGATGTCTATCAGTGAGGTTGTACCGGAGTGGGAATTACGACCAGGACAGGGTCTTGTGTTCCGAGGCAGGACATATGTGCCTAAGAGCTGCAGAAGAGAGTTGTTGATTGAAGCACATCAAACCAAGCTCTCTATCCATCCGCACAACACCAAGATGTATCATGACCTTAAGAGGCACTATTGGTGGCGGGGACTCGAGAAAGATGTGGCAGTGTTTGTTGCTCGTTGCCTAACTTGCCAGCAGGTTAAGGCGGAACATCAGAGACCACCGGGTTTACTCGCACCTTTGCCAGTGCCAGAGTGGAAGTGGGAGCACATATCCATGGACTTCGTAACAGGGTTGCCAAGGTCATCAAAAGGCAACGATGCCATATGGGTCGTAGTGGACCGGTTGACTAAGTCTGCACACTTCCTTCCCATCAAGATGACAGATTCATCGGAGACCTTGGGTCGACGGTACATCCGGGATATCATCAGACTACATGGTATTCCCCGGACTATTGTGTCCGAAAGGGATGTCCGATTCACCGGCAGAGTACGGCAGGGCATGCTGTCGGCTATGGGGACCGACATATTGACTAGCACAGCATTTCATCCACAGACTTATGGACAGTCGGAGAGGACAATACAGACATTGGAGGATATGCTGAGAGCATGTATGCTAGACTTCAAGGGTGGATGGGAGGATCATTTGCCACTGGTGGAGTTCTCTTACAATAACAGTTACCAGGCAAGCCTCCAGATGGCTCCATTTGAGGCCTTGTATGGTAGGCCGTGTGTATGGCCGAACCCATGACCCATTTGTGGGTAAACTTGTGGATTAATTTGGTATTATGTATGGGAGAAATAAATGAGGGTTAGAGTGTTTAAATGGCTAATTTTTCTAGTGTTGTTAGGTTGTGGGTGATGAGACATCAATGGACCCATTTTGTGAACCAATTAAGGCCTAAGATTAATGTGTATTTGTATGTTAGTTTAATGGAGTTTAAGTAAGTTAAATGGCTAATTTTAATGGTCATGTGCCATGGTTGAATGGGTCATTAATGGACCTAAGTTAGAGATCCAGGTTTATGATCAATTATGAACTTGGTTAGGCAAGGGTGAGTGAGTAATTAACCATGGAGAAAAGGTAGTGGCAAAACCGTAAATAATGGCTAAAATGAAGAACTCCATGGGAGATGATCATGAGTTTAGGGATTCTAAGTACTAGCATTATGTAGGGTTAAATAAAGCCTAGGAGGCTGATTTTAGACTCATGTACTTAAAATATATAATGGATTAAATGGGACCCGCAAAACCTAAATAGTGACCGATTTTCATATGGACTTGGAAATGTTTAATGGACTTAGAAATAGTTAAAATATGGACTGATTATGTGTATGTAATAAGGTATTGGATATAGCGAGCGGTACGCGTATCGTGTAACACCCCGATTTCTCAATGATGTGGATAATTACGAAAATGCCCCTGGATTGGTAAATTTAATGATGTGATGTTGAATAAGGAAATAGTGGGGCCCATTGCTCAAACTAAGATCCTATGAACATATTATAATGGTCAAATTTTAATGGATGGGTAATGTACATCAAATTGGGTCAAAATGGTTAATTGGGTCAAAGAATTCTCAATGATTGGAATAATTACGAAAATGCCCCTCGTTTGTTAAATTAAATGTTTGTAATATTAAATAAGGAAAAGGTGGGGCCCATTGCTCAAATTAAGATCCTATGAACACATTATAAATGTCAAATTTGATTGGATGGGTAATGTACATCAATTGGGTCAAAAATGGCTAAATGGGTCAAAGGGCCCAAATGGAACCCAACGGGTCTTAATGGATTATTTGACGGTTGTGTGAGCTTAAATTAAATGGGGTTAAGCTGATTTGATTGGAAATCAAGAGGAGTAAAAATGGGTAGGCCTGATGCACATGTGAAAACCAAGTATAAATGACCAAAATACCCATAATTGGGTCATGGAGTCAAAAACGGGTCAAGGAGCTAAAGGGGGACCCAACGGGTCGGGTTGATTTGTTGACCACAACCAACCGTGTGGGCCCACAAATGAGTTCAATGGTGAGTTAAATCAGGTTAAGTGGAACTGATTTTATTTAATTTGAATTAAGAATGAGTTGACTCAAATGCATTAAATGATTGCCAATTAATGAGGTGAGTTGGACATATGAGTTGAGTGAGTCAAAATGGAAATCAAATGGGCTGTAAATTCAGTGAGTGAAGTGGAATATGAGGAGGTGTTTTGATTTCAAACAAACCAAAACAAGTCCCACATTGGGGACCTGTTATGGTGGTCTCCATGCAAAGTCTTAAATGCATTTATGTAAATGAGATAAGATGCATGGGCTTACATGAAGGGTTGCAACGTTTGGCACCAAGGGGTGCCTTGGATGGCACCCAATACCTCCTTAGTTTTATCAAAAGATTAATGAGGAGTTATGAGATGCTTTGGGCTGTTAAACAAAGACAACAAAGACATCATATGGCCGAATTTCACTTTGCAAACACCTTAGAAATCCATCCCTCCCCCTCTCAAGAACATCATCTTCTTGGCTGAACCAGTTGCTGGTGTTTCACCAGTAGATCAAGCATAAACCAGCAAAGGAAGGAAGGCAAAGAAAGATAGGAAGTAAGGAGCAAAGGCAAAAGGAAAAACTTGGAAAATTTGGTAAGTATTTCCATGGATTTTGTTTAAAAAGATGGGACAAATGGAA
This sequence comes from Chimonanthus salicifolius, assembly GCA_013350335.1. NCBI lineage: Eukaryota > Viridiplantae > Streptophyta > Magnoliopsida > Laurales > Calycanthaceae > Chimonanthus > Chimonanthus salicifolius. Next base: position 62,618,824 of record CM023540.1, read on the forward strand.
CATGTCTTGGGCCATGGGTATGGCCGAATCCATCATGGATTAGAAGTAAAGATTAAAAGCAAGGAACTTTAGTAAGTTTTTACATAAGTGCTTGGTTTATTAAAGAGCTTGAAATTGTAAATTTGGATGACATATTTTGGTCATGTATGGCTGAATATGTCATGGGTCTAAACCTGAGATTAGATGGCTTAAAAGGATAAGAAATTATGCCATTGGGTTCGGCCAGCTTGGTTGGCCGAACGCCATGAAAAATGTGGATTTGATTTGATGATCTTAAGGGTTGGGCTTTGGGTAGTCCGGACTTAGCTTGCGTCGTGGCACCTCCCGCTCTTGTTCACTCTATGTTTCTTTCAAAAGAAATTTTTAGACTCTGATTTTCGGAAGGGTGAAAAGGGCGGGGCGTTACAGTTGGTATCAGAGCGAAATGGGAAGTTGAATCATCGAAGCAAGATTAAGACAGTTTCATGTCTCACTGACAAATAAGAATCCCAACTGACCGACTCTTCGGAGTCCGCTGACAGGGGGCCGGATTAATTTACTTCGAGTGACTCAGACTGAATAATCAATCTGAGAACGACAATGAAAGATAGCAAAGTAAAGTACAGTCATCATAACTAGACATATCAAACGTAGCAAAGTAAGATGTACTCCCCTGATATCCCCATTGAGAAACAAACAACTGGAATTTAGAGATTTCCCCAGAAACAAAAGGAAACAAAGAGTGATGATTTGGTAAAATCCCCAAACTGAGAAGTGATACATAATACTTAGGGAGGTTTTCCCCGAGAACAGCAGAACATCAGGATTTTCTCAAATTGAGAAATGATACTCGATATATAGGAAGTTTCCTCAAAAGCAAAGAAATACAAAGAGTGCTGATTTGGCAATTTCCTCAAATTATGAATAACACAAAACTTTACTTGGAAGCTAAGTCAACTGATGTTTCCACGACTTAGGAAAAATGTCTCCAAAGGAAGAAGAACATAACGGAGAGGGTCGGAATGGTTCAAACATTCCTGAAGTACCTCCTGAATTACGGAACCTAGTACAGGCAGTGGTCACTTCCGTTCTACAACAACTCGTGAGCGGAAATGGAGACACAAACCCAAATAAAACACATGACCAAAAAGGTCGGGGTCGGAGAAATACTTTTTGCTCTCGCAAAAGACTCAGACCCTACTTATGGAGATCTTCAGCCTTTACTGGTTTCACTGGAAGTTCCTGTTTCTAGTGTGGTCGACCAGGCCTTTTCAAAAGAGAGTGTCCACAGAATGTTAGATCTCCTAGTACCTGCTTCCAATGTGATCAGTCGGGTCATTTCAAAAGAGTGTGTCCGCAGAATAGTGAATCTCTCGGCAGGGCCATTATAAAAGAGAGTGTCCACAGAAGGGTAGATCTCCTAGCACCTGTTTCCATTGTGGTCGGCAGGGCCATTTCAAAAAAGTTTGTCCGCTGAATGATGGATCTCCTCACTTCAGGAGTTCTCCCTTTAGTCTGGCTCAACAAGCTCAGTCACAAGGATCTGATCGACTAAATACTCTGACTTCTCCCCCAGAGACAGTGGAACATGAGGTAATTCAAGGTATGGCAGTAAAATGTAGTTTGTATATTTATGCGCTATTTTGATATACTGCCTTCGCATCTGTTACTAGCATCGTAGTACAACAAATGCCACTACACTTATTATAGTATTTCTTATTGATAAACGATGACGACTATTGGAGGATATGTAGATTCAACAATTGATATAGTGGCCTCATGGTAAATGTGATGGATCTTTGGATGGATGATTATTAACTATGGATAGATAGTATTCACGGGTAGATGAGTTGCTCAATGATTGTTTTTCCATGAATGGATTATACCCTAGGGGGGTTATATTCATGGATGGTTATTAATCATGATAGATAATACTCATGGTCAGAGTGATACCAATGATGGATGGTTTCCATGAATGGATTATACCCAGAAGGTGGGTTATATTCATGGACGGATATTAATAATGGATAGCTGATATTCATGAACAGAGTGATACCAAGGGTGGATTGTTTCCATGAATGGATTATACCCAGAAGGTGGGTTATATTCATGGGTGATTATTAAACAGGGATAGATGACATTTAATGAAAGAAAAATACCCAGGATGGATGTATTTAACCATGGGTGATTATTCCCCTTGTGGTTTGGATTGATGCCGGGTATCGATATCGTGGAAGTTGGAACAAAGGTGTTAGTCACATAGAGACATATGTGCAAAATTTTTGAGATACATTTAACGGAAAAGATAAGAGTCTGGTGAAACTTGAATGGGAAGCTATGGACGACTGCCGAGTTAGACTGGTCACCTGACTCTGTAGTTAGCCGATGGAATTCTAGGAAGGTGCAACTAAAAACCTAGTTAAAATGGAATCAGAAAAGCTTTGAGCATTGGCTCTCATTGACAGACTACCTCACACAGAGAGTAGATTAAAGAACGTATTGAGTAGGTATGTATGAAAAATATCATGAGAATAGGTGAAGTGAAACAAAGTAGATTAATCTACGTAAGATCACAAATGGCTCACGAGAAAAAGATATAACGTGAGACAGAACAAAAGGTGTTACAGAACCAAGGGATTCATTTTGTCAAAATGGTGTGGACCGACATGGTAATGAAAAAGCCACTTGGAAACTTGAAATCGGAAATGAGAATAGCTCACTCTAAGCTTTATATGTAAATCGTTTGGAACCCTACTTCACTCGATTTTCGGGACGAAAATTTTAAAAGAGGGTTACATTGTAACACCCTGATTTCTCAATGATGTGGATAATTACAAAAATGCCCCTGGATTGGTAAATTGAATGGTTGTGATGATGAATAAGGAAATAGTGGGGCCCATTGCTCAAACTAAGATCCTATGAACATATTATAAGGGTCAAATTTTAATGGATGGGTAATGTACATCAAATTGGGTCAAAATGGTTAATTGGATCAAAGAATTCTCAATGATTGGAATAATTACGAAAATGCCCTGGTTTGTTAAATTAAATGTTTGTAATGTTAAATAAGGAAAAGGTGGGGCCCATTGCTCAAATTAAGATCCTATGAACACATTATAAATGTCAAATTTGATTGGATGGGTAACGTGCATCAATTGGGTCAAAAATGGCTAAATGGGTCAAAGGCCCCAATTGGGACCCAACGGGTCTTAATGGATTATTTGACCGTTGTGTGAGATTAAATTAAATGGGATTAAGATGATTTGATTGAAAATCAAGTGGAGTAAAAATGGGTAGGCCTGATGCACATGTGAAAACCAAGTACAAATGACCAAAATACCCATAATTGGGTCAAGGAGTCAAAAACGGATCAAGGAGCTAAAGGGGGACCCAACGGGTCGGGTCGACTTTGTTGACCACAAGCCAACCGTGTGGGCCCACAAATGAGTTCAATGGTGAGTTAAATCAGGTTAAGTGGAACTGATTTTATTTAATTTGAATTAAGAATGAGTTGACTCAAATGCATTAAATGATTGCCAATTAATGAGGTGAGTTGGACATGTGAGTTGAGTGAGTCAAAATGGAAATCAAATGGGCTGTAAATTCAGTGAATTAAGTGGAATATGAGGTGTTTTGATCTCAAACAAACCAAAACAAGTCCCACACGTTGGGGACTTGTTATGGTGGTCTCCATGCAAAGTCTTAAATGCATTTATGTAAATGAGATAAGATGCATGGGCTTACATGAAGGGTTGCAACGTTTGGCACCAAGGGGTGCCTTGGATGGCACCCAATACCTCCTTAGTTTTATCAAAAGATTAATGAGGAGTTATGAGATGCTTTGGGCTGTTAAACAAAGACAACAAACACATCATATGGCCGAATTTCACTTTGCAAACACCTTAGAAATCCATCCCTCTCCCCCTCTCAAGAACATCATCTTCTTGGCTGAACCAGCTGTTGGTGTTTCACCAGTAGATCAAGCATAAACCAGCAAAGGAAGGAAGGGAAAAAAAGATAGGAAGTAAGGAGCAAAGGCAAAAGGAAAAACTTGGAAAATTTGGTAAGTATTTCCATGGATTTTGTTTAAAAAGATGGGACAAATGGAACATGTCTTGGGCCATGGGTATGGCCGAATCCATCATGGATTAGACCTTGGATGGTATTTCATAAGTAAGATGGGAATTTGATCATAGGGTTCGGCCATTAGGGATGGCCGAACCCCATGAAAAGAATGGGTTAAATTGAATGGTTTTTGTAGGACAAAACCATGGATTGTTTTGGATGTTTTGTTGGATTTAAAATGCATGTTTTTAAAGAGGGTTAAAAACATGGATTTGGATGTCATGAAGGACTGAAGGTATCATGGGTCTAAACCTTGGGAATTAAATGATGAAATGGATCATTGGGATCAGCCATCTTGGATGGCCGAACCCCATGAAATGATGTTGGAATTTTGATGGTTTATTTTGTAACTTAAAATTATGCAAATGAGTTACTGTTTTGGGAGATTAATTTAGACATAAGATGAATGTCTAAGAAGTTCAAACCAAAGGCCATAGGGTTCGGCCAATGAACATGGCCGAACCCCATGAAATCATATGAAATGTATGGTCATTTGGATTGAGTTTTTATAAAGTGGAAATCATGCACAGTGATGGACAGATTTGGATGGCTTTGAGAGGTAAAATCCCGGTAATATTATACTGATTATTACATGTTTAAATGAGATCAAAAACATGTTTATGAGGACCAAGTCATGGACATAGGGTTCGGCCACCTTGAATGGCCGAACCCCATGAAAGAAATTGATGATTGTTATGAATTTGGAGAGTTAGAAACCATGCAATATCATGGGGTTTCTATGGGATTTTAAATAGAAATATGTTTGCTGTTTTTATGGCTAAGATGCATGATAAATTATGTAAGATCATTAGAAGAATTGTATCCAAAGAACCATGAGGTTCGGCCATGTGAATGGCCGAACCCCATGGGTTGCTTTATGGTTTTTATTTGATTTACTTGGGTTATGGTTACTGATTTGGGTCAGCCTTTGGATGGAATAACCATGTATTGATCATGGTTGAAATAGCATGTTAAAACCATGAGTAATCATGGAGATTATTGAGCCAAGGGAACCATTGGGTTTGGCCATGTATAGGGCCGAACCCCATGGACCATTGCATGGGTTAAATAGGCTAAGTTTATGAGTAGTAATTGTTAATGGTTCCATGTTGATTTAAAAGGTTTAAAATATCCTAATGGAGAACCATTTGGTGATGGATAAAATGGATTACAAGGTTCGGCCATGTATAGGGCTGAACCTCAAAAAATGATAATGGTTTTGATATAGCTTAGCCTAGTGGCAAAGCTGTAAATGCGGATGATAATGTAAATATGGATAGATAAAGTTTAAAAGGACATGAAAGAAGGATTAAACCAAGGTGGTATGGTTCGGCCATGGTGTATGGCCGAACCCTACCAAGACATGATTAAAGAGTTAAGTGTTTAGGAATTGATCAAATGAAAAAGGAAGATTAAATCCTAAGTTGGTGATGTTCGGCCATGGGTATGGCCGAACCCCACAAGATGTTTTTGGGTCTTAGATGTGAATGAATAAAGGATAGTATGATTTACTTATTGTTATATGGTCAAGGTAATGGAAGTGAACGGCGTGCAAGTCGTGACCGGGTGACGCTAAAGAAAGAACGAACACTGAAGTGAATCTTCAGTAGGTTTCCTACCTACTTTTAACCACAATTATGATTTGGTTTTATTATGTTTTTATGAGATATGTTGTATTTGATATTATGTTTCAAATATGGTTTTGAATGATGAGATATGTATTTACAAATGACATACATGTACATTGACATCTCATGCATGGCATGGGGTGATGATTATGGATTACCTTGACTTGAGAGTCCCAATGAAAGAACACTGTGAAACAGCTCAATGATGAAATGCCTTTCCACAGGTAACGAGGATTACTGTGGATTACCATATCATGTGAGTCCCAATGAAAGAATACTGTGAAACAACTCAATGATGAAGTGTCTTTCCACAGGTAACGAGGATTACTGTGGATTACCTTATCATGTGAGTCCCAATGAAAGAATACTGTGAGTCCCAAATGAAAGTGTATTGTGATTTACCTTGACGGTGAGAGTCCCGTCAAGTTATGGCTATGTATGTGTGATGGGGTGGGGCTCATTACATATGCTCATTACATATGCACTTACATACATAGCATTGTTTTCAGATGTTTTATTGAAAATCATGTACTATGATATATATGCATGTTTTATATGCTAACCATGTGGTAGCCCTGATCGAAAAACCTACTGGGTGCGTTGATCTGACGCCCTAGTTCTGTCCTCAGAAGAGAATGCAGGTACAAGGAAAGGGAAAGAGAAGGTCGATGACCGGGAGGGGAGCCAAGTCTAAGTGCTTGAATGATGAACAAGATTGCTTAATTACTGTCATTTGAATTATATTTTGATGGACATGTAATAAGTTAATACTTGCTATGGTCTGATTAGACTATTAACTATGGATGGTTCTTTACATTAATTATCATGTGAGACCGTTACTTGCTATCTTTTCATATTATTTCCGCAGTTAATCTAGTTTTATTCCGCATGTTGTTGCTAGTTCCATGTGTGATTCATATTCATGGTCTAGTCCATGTACACATGGGTGGCCAGTTAAGGTTCAGACTTGAGTAGTCTGAACTTAACTCGCAGTCGTGGCGCCGCCCGCTCTCTTTCACTCTGTGTTTCTTTCAAAAGAAATTTTCAGACTCTGATTTTCGGAAGGGTGGAAAGGGCGGGACGTTACATATCGGTAGCCAGATTGTCAGACAAAACCGTAAAAGGACGCGAGTCGGTATTCGGTAGGATTCCTATCTTTTTGTAAGCCGTGGATTGTGTGATGGTTTCTTTGATTTATTTTGGGAATTTTATGGTTTATTATATGATGAATTTTAAGATCATGTTTTGTATATCTTATATGGCATAATGTAAGATTATGAATTATATGCCAAGTTATGAATTCTATATTATGACTATGGATTATACATATTACATAGCATAATGCATTACATCTCATGCATGGTATAGGCGGGAAAATAAAGGAACCAGAGTCCATGCTCTGTCGGGACGACCGAGAACAGGCATGGGGATAGCCTAATAGGCTATAACCGGAGTCCATGCTCCGTCGGGGCGACCGAGAACAGGCATGGGGACACCTTGACGAGGCTTTGCCGTCAAGGGGGATATTTTATGATTGGATATATCTTGACGAGCTTTTTTTTCTGTCAAGGGGATATGACATCATGATGGTGGGGATGATTGGTGGGATTCATAACACAGACACCCATGGCATGGCATTCACTTTATAGTTTCATTATATGATTGTCTACCAGTTTTCATGATATTATTATCCGTATGCTTGTTATCACTAATCCATGTGCTAGCCCTACTTGGAGTCCTACTGGGCGCGTGGTCTAACGCCCTACTTCTACCCTAGCTGATGACGCAGGAAATGCCGGAGCAGAAGGACGAGACAGGAGCCAAGCTTAGGAGCTTGGGAGGCAGATTATTTACTTTATTTAAGTTTATTTTAGGAAATGTATTTGAGTAGCCTAGCTTGTTGGAAATGTAATATTTTAGACTTATTGCTATGTTTTGGATTTTATTGTAGACATATGATGTTATGTCATTTTAGTAATTAAATGATGAAATCTTCCCTGCTATCTAGAAAAATTGGTAGGATAGTATCTATTATCATTCCGCATTTAATGTGTTATTCCTCGAGCTTACTTCTACGGGTGAACCATTCTCCGTGGACTCCGTTCCACGCACCCGTAGGGTTGGCCAGTTAAGGGCCGGGCTTTAGAAGCTCGGACTTAACTCGCGTCGTGACGTCCGCGCCCTTTGTCACTTCTTAATTCAAAAAAAAAAAAATTTAGACTCTGATTTTCGGTGAAAAGGGGCGGGCGTTACAAAATCATATTATCACACTAATTAAAAGGCAACCATCATATAACTCGTAATCCACGGTTTACAAAAAGGTAGGAATCCTACCGAATACCGACTAATGTCCTCTTATGTTTCCGTCCGATAATCCGGTCTCCGATACCCGTACCGCTTGCGATCCGATACCTTATTACATACGAATAATCAGCCCATGTTTTTAACCATTTAAATCCATTAATCATACTTTAGTGGGGTTCGGCCATGCACCATGGCCGAACCTCACTAACTAGATTTGTGGGTCCCATTTAATTCATTAATTATTTTAATTACATGGGTTTAAAACCCAGCACCCTAGGCTTTATTGATCATAAATAAGGTTGTTACTTAGAGCCCCTAAGTCCATGATCATCTCCCATGGGGTTCAGCCATGTACCATAGCCGAACCCATGGTTCTTGAATTTGGCCATTATTTACGGTTTTGTCACTCTTCCTTTCCATGATTAATCATTCATTTATCCATGCACACTTAAGTCCAAAATTGATCCATAACTTAGATCCATTAGTGACCCACCAATCATAATATGAACACATTAAAAATCAGTCCTTAATTTAATCTAAGCCCCATTAATTTTAAACACATGCATATACCTTAATCTTAGCCCAAAAATGACTCTCAAATGAGTCATGGGTTCGGCCATACACCATGGCCGAACCCATGATGTCTTCTCTTCATTTTCCTTGGGTCTATTTCACAACATTTAGATCCATAACAAGTCCTCCCATGAGGGGGTTTACATCATGCATTTAAATCACTCATTTTGATCAACATTAAGTATATTTTGAGTCCATCAACTTAGCTACATTCCCCATTAATTAATGCATATACATAGATCTTAATCTTAGCCCATCAATTGGTTCACAAAATGGGTCCATTGATGTCTCATTAACCATGACATAACAACATTAGAAATCAGCCATTTAACTAACCTAATCTCCATTAAAATCAGCCCCTTTAAAACATTAACCTTCATCCATGGATTCCCTCATTTACAAACCCCTTTTAAAATTACTATCATTCTTTCATTCAAAACCTTCAAACTCATTAACCACCTTCCATGGCTTCATTCTTCAAAACCCCATTAAATCACTTAATCACCTCCATCATTCATTCAAATATCACATACATCCATGCTTAAATAAATTTTAATACATAATGTCCTTAATGCATCCTTTATTTTCTTAACCTAATTTACCCATTAGGGTTTGTCCATTCCTCATCCTTCCTTGGATGGATTTCGGATCCAAGGCCCATGATATTTTGGCCACTATTACATCCAAGAAAAATGGATTCCATGGTCTCTTCTTAACCCTTAAAAAATTGTAAATTCTTGTTTAGGAAATACTTACAATCCGACTGCTCCTCCAACTTTTCCTTCTCCTCTCGGATTCCTTGGCCTTCTCTTCTCTTCTTCTCCTTGATTGGTCGGCTGAGATGTGCTTGCACCCAATGAAAACTTCCAATGCTTGGGTCGGCTAAGATGGAGTAGATTTGAGATAAAGAGAAAGAGAGGATGATGAGAAAGAATGCCCTAACTCTTGGTCTTGAAGTGGTGGCTTATGCTTACACCTTTTTCCTCTCTTTTCTTCTCTTCTTTTTCCAAGTTTTTCTTCTTCTTTCTCTTGTTGGTGTGGGAAGGCAATGAGAGAGTAAGAGAGGGAGGGAGTGAAAGAGTTAGATGGGAAAAGATGGATAAATGAGATAAGATTCATCTCATTTGGTTGCTTACTTTATACTCCACCATTAAGTCCCCCACCAACCAAGCATGAGATATTTTTTATGCTTTATGGTGGTGGTTGGGATAAACCACTACCTAAGCCAACTTTTTTGGTCTTTGGGGATGAGGTGGTGTGGTCTCCCACCTTTGACCATTTGACCACCTTTTGAATAGTTTAATTATTTAATTAATTAGATAATTAACTTGGGTTAATTTATTCCCACTTAACCTAATTCCACTTTCTTAATTTCCCTCCATGTATCCACCCATGGTTGACCAATTCAACCATGGTAGCCAGCCCCACCAATCCTTGGTCCACACGCCACCTCACTTGGTGAGGTGGAGGTGGGTCCCAATCGGCCATGTCACCTTGATCTCTCCATCACCAACTTAGATGATTTAAATTTACTTAAATTCATTCCCAACTAATTGGATCACCATTGGGCCCATGGCTCAATTACATTCACCTCCTACCATTTACCTTAAAGCATAAGTTATCTTGACCCATGGGGTCCCAAATGGGTATTGGGCCCAATTTGACCATCATTGACCACCTAAATGAATTTAATCAAATCCATGATCCATTGGACCATACTTCGGCCTTTGTCCAAGTTTTGATCCATTTACCATCTATTCCATTAAATTTCCCAATTTCCATCATTAAAACAAATAATAACCACATATTCATTGATTTAAAAAATCTGGGCTATTACAGGACAGTGGATAGTGGACAGTGGACAGTGGGTAGTGGACAGTGGGTAACCGACTGATTTTATAAATGAAATATTTATATGATTTTCCAAATGGTTAGGTTAAATTAGAAGGATGAAGGGAATGGTTTAAATCAATTGGAATAATTTAATTGGTTATTTTATGGAATTAAATGGATTACCAAATTGATTTATGGATATGTTAAATGTAATAAGGTAACGGATTTCACAAACGGTGAACAATCGGCTTGACGCGATCGGTGATCAGTTTTTGGACGAAAACACAAGAACCCTTATTTGGACGTTGGTAGGATTCCTACCTTATTGAAAACCATGGAATATGTATATGTGATGATTTTACTCCATGTTTTGATGAGTTATTTTGGTATCAAATGATATGTTTCAATTATGGATAGCATGTTGGCATTTGCTTCTCATGCATGGCATGGGAGGGATCAAATAGGGGGAGTCCACGCTTCCATTCTGTTTTCCGATAAAACAATCGTGGGGAGGAATCTACACTGATTCTGGGTTATGATGATTGTGATGTAAATGGAGTCCACGCTTCGTTCGGTGGGATCGATAAACAATCGTGGGGAGGAATCTACGCTGATTCCTATGGATTTGTAACCGGAGTCCAGGCTCCGTTCGGGGCGACCGATAAGGCATTCGTGGGGATACCTTGATGAGGATTTTCCATCAAGAGGATACTATGTTTGTAATGTAACCGGAGTCAACGCTCCGTCGGGGCGACCGATAAGGCATTCGTGGGGATACCTTGATGTGAATTGTCCATCAAGAGGAATATACTGTATTTGAATTGTAACCGGAGTCCACGCTCCGTCGGGGCGACCGATAAGGCATTCGTGGGGATACCTTGATGAGGATTTTCCATCAAGGTAAGCGTAGACGTAAGCTCAATGAATATTACTTCTCAGTGCGGAATTAACAACAAAGACTATCCTACAGATTTGAGATAGCAGGGAAGATAACATTCATTTAAGTTTCTATAATACCTCAAAACCATAATGTCCATAATAAAATCCCAAAACATAGCCAGTAATCTAATTTATTACATTCCGACAAGCTAAGCTGCTCAAATTACATTTTTCCAACATACACTTAAACAACATAATTAATTTGCCTTACCAAGCTCCTAAGCTTGACTCCCGTCCTGTCCTTCCGTTTTGCCACCTCCTGCGTCATCAGCTAGGGTAAAAGTAGGGCGTTAGACCACGTGCCCAGTAGGACTCCGAGTAGGGCTAGCACATGGATTAGTAATAACAACATGCAGATAATATTATAGCAAAACCATGCACTTTGGGCAATGTTATGCAATGGGTGTTCTATGTCATGAACCCCACCCATCCATCTCATCCTCATCGTATAATGTCCTTTTTTCAACCATACTAAGTGTTCCAAATAAAATCCATACCATCATCGTGCCATGATCCTCTTGATGGAAAAGCCTCATCAAGATGTGATCCACACTAGACATCCCCCTTGATGGAAGAACCATCATCAAGGTATAACAATAAATACAACATCCCCCTTGATGGAAAACCGTCATCAAGGTATAATAATACATAATGAACATCCCCATGCGTTTATCGGTCGCCCCGACGGAGCGTGGACTCCGGTTTCATTTCATCATTCCCCTGTCATATCCCTCCCATGCCATGCATGAGATGTAGATGCCATGTGCCATGTAATATATGTAGTTCAATAGTAACACAAAAACCCATCTTAAAACAATTACTTGATTATCAAATAAATCAAAGGGAAAAACATCCCATAATATTTAATCCAAAACCCATCTTAAGACATTCACATGATTTCTAAAATAATTTAAAGGAAAACATCACAAGATACATAATCCAAAACTCATCTTAAAGGCAACCACATGCTTTCCAAAATAAATTAAAGAAAACATCACCCAATCCATGGCTTACAAAAATGTAGGAATTCTACCGAATACCGACTCGTGTCCTTTTACGTTTTCCGTTCGATAAACCCGGTCGCCGATCGTGCACCGCCTGCGATGTCCAGTACCTTATTACACATTTATCATTAGTCCATGTTTTAACCATTTCTAAGCCCATATGAAAAACCGATCACTATTTAGGTTTTGTGGGTCCGGTCCTATGTCATCTATTAAACCTTTTACTCCCATAAGTCTTAAAATTTGGCCACCCTAGGCTTGATCAACCACTTATAAGGTCATTACATTAGAGCCCCCCATTCCATGATCAATCTCCATGGAATTCTTGAATTTGGCATTTAATTACAGTTTTGCCACTACCTCATTTTCCATGGTTAATCACCCATTTATCCATGCATGATTAAGTCCAAAAATTGATCCACAACCTAGGTCCATTAATGATCCCTAACCACGTTACAAGATCATTAAAAATCAGCCCTTAACTTAGCCTTATTTCCATTGATTTAAACACATGATAATTCTAAATTTTAGCCCTTTAAGCATTCTAATTTATGAAACTAAAATGCATCAACCCCAAGCTTAATTTAATCATTCATAAGGTCATCTTAATGCACCCAAGTTCATGTCCAACATACATGGGGTTCAGCCATGGTTCTTCTTTGTGGCCCATAATTACGGTTATGCCACTAAACTTCCATGGTTTAATATCTCCTCTATTCATGTATATTTTAAGTCTAAAATTCATCCATAACTTAGATCCATTAAGGATTCACTAACCGTGACTCAACATGAAACACAATCAGCCATCTCATTTAATAAGATTGTCCATCATCTAAACACAAACATGGACCCAACCTTAGCTCATACAATGACCTACAAAATGGGTCACTGGTTCGGCCACACACCATGGCCGAACCCATGATGTCTTGTTCCCCATTTTCCTTGAATCTTTTGGCACATTTTAGATCTATCACAAGTCTTCCCATGAGAGGTTTACATCATGCATTTAAATCACCATTCATCATCCAATTTAACCCACCAAATGGATCCCAATTGAGCCATGGGTTCAGCCATACACCATGGCCGAACCCATGGTGTCCTTTCCCCAATTTTTTTTCTTGGGTCCATTGTTACATTTTAGATCCACCAATAATCCCTCCTTGAGGGGTTTACATCATGCAACTAAACCATATTCTTAGCCCCATTTGGATCATTACTTTTGTTCATTTGAAACCCAAAATTCATCAACACATTATCCTTTAAACCTACCATTTAATCATCATTTCATCACCATAGGGTTCGGCCATATACCATGGCCGAACCCATATATGGCCGAACCCATGGTTCATGATTCATCATTCATTGCTCCATAATACCTATATTCACCCAAAATATTAAATCCACCCATCTTCCCATTTTCCATGGCTTTTTAAACCCTAAAACCCTAACTAATTTCACACATAATAACCTAGGGTTCGGCCATGCACCATGGCCGAACCCATGGTTCACAATTCCTTCTCTTTTATGCCTTCTTAATGCCATAAAATCCCATTGCATTTTTCATCATAAAACCATTTTAATACTCATCCACATTCATTCATTTACAACCCAAAAATCCATTAGCCACCTTCATTATCTTCCATTCATTAAACCTAACCATTTTAAATCAAATGGCTAATCACCCACCTAGGTCAGACACAATAGACCGGGGAATGCCATGTAACCTGATGATCTCCCGGATGTACCTTCGACCCAAAGTCTCTGATGAATCCGTCATCTTGATGGGAAGGAAATGTGCAGACTTGGTCAACCGGTCCACTATGACCCATATTGCATCGTTGCCCTTGGATGACCTTGGCAACCCTGTTACAAAGTCCATGGATATGTGTTCCCATTTCCATTCTGGCATCGGTAAGGGTGCGAGTAAGCCCGGTGGCTTCCGATGTTCTGCCTTAACCTGCTGACAGGTTAAGCAACAAGCAACAAACTCTGCCACGTCTTTCTTAAGTCCATGCCACCAATAGTGCCTCTTAAGATCATGGTACATCTTGGTGCTGCCCGGGTGAATAGAGAGTTTTGTTTGGTGTGCTTCAATCAGCAACTCTCTTCTGCAATTCTTAGGCACATATGTCCTACCTCGGAACATAAGACCCTGTCCCGGTCGTAATTCCCATTCCGGTACAACTTCACCGGTAGACATCTTAGCCCATATCTCTTCCACCTCTGGATCTGTTCGTTGTTCCCGTTCAATCTCGGAGACCATGTGGGATCGTATGATCAGATTATATATGGTTCCATGATTATCCAGATAGAGTTTAAACTCTCTGATGGTATTCAACACCTCCCATTCTGTTCTGATCATACTGGCTACTGTTGCAGGTGATATGCAGCTGAGAGCATCCGCCACTTTGTTCGCCTTGCCAGGATGATACCGGAGTGCGAACTCATAATCTGCCAAGTATTCCATCCATCTACGTTGTCTCATGTTGAGTTCCTTCTGATCAAATAGGTACTTTAGGCTCTTATGGTCTGAGAATACCTCAAACTTCTCACCATAAAGGTAGTGTCTCCAGCTTTTAAGAGCGAAGACCACCGCTGCCAGTTCCAGATCATGTGTGGGATAATTGCGCTCATGAATTTTCAACTGTCTTGACCCGTACGCCACCGCCCTATTACCTTGACTGAGCGTACACCCCAGTCCCTCTCCTGAGGCATCACAGTACACCTCATAGTTTCTGCCTCTTTCCGGCAAGATCAAAATAGGAGCAGTTGTAAGCTTCTCCTTTAGCTCCTCAAATCTCCGGTTGCACATATCTGACCATTCAAATTTGACTCATTTCTGAGTGAGTCGGGTAAGTGGGGTTGCAATCTTGGAGAAATCCATAATAAATTTCCTGTAGTAACCGGCCAATCCCAGAAAACTGCGGATCTCGGTCACATTCGTCGGTGCTTTCCACTCCCTCACTGCCGCTACCTTAGCCGGGTCTACAGCTATGCCTTCCTCCGATATAACGTGCCCCAAGAAATTGACCTCTGATAGCCAAAATTCACACTTGCTGGCTTTGGCATACAACTGGTTCCTCTTCAGGGTGTTCAGAACTATCCGCAGGTGTTCAGCATGTTCCTCCTGACTCTTGGAATAGATCAGGATGTCATCAATAAATACAATTACAAACTGATCCAAGTAAGGGCGGAATATCCTATTCATCAGGTCCATGAACACCGCCGGTGCATTAGTAAGCCCAAACGGCATGACTACATACTCATATAATCCATATCGTGTCCTGAAGGCTGTCTTCTCGATGTCTTCCTCTCTAACCCGGATTTGATGGTATCCGGACATCAGATCAATCTTGGAAAAGTGAGAGGAACCCCTAAGCTGATCAAACAGATCATCAATCCTGGGTAGGGGATATTTATTCCTGACAGTCAACTGGTTCAATTTTCTATAATCCACACACATCCGAAGGGTACCGTCCTTCTTCTTACTTCGAGAGATTCATTCTTCCGAATTCGCTCTGATACCAACTGTAACGCCCGCCCCTTTTCACCGTAAAATCAGAGTACTTTTTTTTTTTTTTAAATAAAAGTGACAAAGGGCGCGGACGTCACGACGCGAGTTAAGTTCCGAGCTTCTAAAGCCCGGCCCTTAACTGGCCAACCCTACGCGTGCGTGGAACATAAGTCCACGAGTATGGTTCACGCGTAGCAAGTAAGCTCACGGAACATAATAATAAATGCGGATGATCATAGAACTATCCTACCAGTTCTTCAGATAGCAGGGAAGAAATACCCAATTAATTACGAAAATGCCATTATACTGTATTATCCAAAATAATACCTAAACATAGCAAACTACCTAAATTATTACATTTCCGACAAGCTAACTATACAAATACATCTTTTCCAAAATGAAGTAAAACAAAATAATTAATCCGCCTCCCCAAGCTCCTAAGCTTGGCTTCCGTCTCGCCCTTCCGGTCCGCCATCTCCTGCATCGTCAGCTAGGGTAGAAGTAGGGCGTTAGAACAACGCGCCCAGTAGGATTCCGAGTAGGGCTAGCACATGGGTTAGTAATAACCACATACAGATAATAACACAGTGAAAACTATAAACCACCATATACTGAAATATAAGTAAATGATATGCCATGGGTGTCAATGTTATGAATCCCACCCATCATTCCTGCCATGTACTGTCATATCCCTCTTGACGGAAAAACCTCGTCAAGATATGTCCAACCGCAAAATATCCCCCTTGACGGCAAAGCCTCATCAAGGTGTCCCCATGCCTGTTCTCGGTCGCCCCGACGGAGCATGGACTCCGGTTTGTTTATTTTTTTCCGCCCATGCCATGCATGAGATGTAATGCATTATGCTATGTAATATGTATATTCCATAGTCATAATATAGCCTTCATAACTTAGCATATAACTCATAATCTTGCATTATGCCATATAAGATACATAAACCATGATTTAAAACTCATCATAAAATAAACCATAAAATTCCCAAAATAAATCAACGAAACCATCACACAATCCATGGCTTACAAAAAGGTAGGAATCCTACCGAATACCGACTCGCGTCCTTTTTCGGCTTCGTCCGATAATCCGGCTACCGACACGTGTACCGTTCGTGATATCCAATACCCTATTACATACACATAATCAGTCCACATTTTAACTATTTCTAGGTCCATTCACATTTCCAAGTCCATATGAAAATCAGTCACTATTTAGGTTTTGCGGGTCCCATTTAATCCATTATATATTTTTAAGTACATGAGTCTAAAATCAGCCTCCTAGGCTTTATTTAACCATACATAAACTTATCACTTAGTGCCTCTAAATACATGGTCCTCTCCCATGGAGTTCTTCATTTTGGCCATTAATTACGGTTTTGCCACTACCTCTTCTCCATGGTTAATCAACCACTCACCCTTGCCTAACTAAGTTCATAATTGATTATAAACTTGGATACCTAACTTAGGTCCATTAATGATCCATTCAATTATGTCACATGACCATTAAGATTAGTCATTTAATTAATCTAACCTTATTCATTTAAACCAATCCAAAACCCCATACTTAACCCTTTAAATGGTTCACCAATGGGCCATGGGTTCAAAATACCCAATTCATCAATTTTTCCCATTTTGTTTTCTTTGGCCTACTTATACATTTGAACCCATCACAAGCCCTTCCATGAAGGGGCTTAACTTATACATTTCAATCATCATCCTTTATCACACTTTAAATCCATTTACAATCATCATCAAACCATCATAAAACCATCATTTTCCCCATTTTTTGTACTCATTTAAACTACCATTACACCACCATAGGGTTCGGCCATTCACCATGGCCGAACCCATGGTTCATGATCCAATAATTTTAACCTTAAACACTCCATTATAATTTCCTCAATTGCCTACATTTAATCATTTTAAAACCCTAAAATCATTAACCACCCTCATTGTCTCCCATTCTTATAAACCCTAATAATTAACCCAATCATCTACCATGGTTTCATCCCCCTCTACCATTTTTACAAAACCTAACAAAATACTCCATCATCTACCATTGTTAAGGCCATCAACATCATGCACTTCTCCCATGCATTTTTTTTTTATTTATTTACCATCCCTTTAAAACAATTTACCAACATTTAATCATTAAACCCTAAAACCATAAACATTCTCCATGCTTCCATTTTTACATAATTAAATTACACAATGTCCTCCATACCTTAAAACCCTAAGAAAATCACACATTACCTTCCAATTCCACATAATTCCATGCTTAATAACTTAATTACATTACATTCCTTAATCCATTTATTTTTTTCCTTAAACTAACCCTAATTTACCCATTAGGGTTTTGTCCACTTTCCATCCTTCAAATTGATGGATTTTAAATCCATGGCATAAAATCAATAGGCCACCATTAAATTTACAAAATAAATCCCAAATCTTAAACCCTAAAAATCCAAAATTTCTTGTTTAAGAAATACTCACAATCCGTCGTCTCCTCCGATTTCCGCCGCTCCCGTCGGCTTCCTTAGCCTCCTTTCTCCTTCCTTTTAATCTTTGGTAGGTCAAGATGCTTGATCAATGGTGGAAACCTCCAAGCTTAGAATTGGCCAAGGTAGGGTTTACTTGAGGGAGGGAAAAGGATGGAGATGGTAAAAATGTCTCAAGATCTTTACCTTGAGATGGTGGTCCAACCTTTTCTTCCTCTCCTTGAGCTCTTCTCTTTTCTTTCTTAATTTTCTTCTCCTCTTTTCCTTGCTAGTGTGGGACGGCAATGGAAGAATGGGAGAGATGGAGAGTGAGTTGAGGGTAAAATGAAAAGGATAAGGTGTAAACCCATCTTTATCTCTTTGGTTATTTAACCTTCACTTTACATTAACTCTCTCCACCCACCCACAAGATATTTATATTGCTTTATGGCTTATGACTCCACCCCCCTAAGTCCCAACGTGTTTTATTTTTTGAGTTTGGGATGAGGTGATTTGGTTTTCCCTTTTGACCCCACTTTGACCACCTCATTTGGATAATTTTAATCATTTAATATTTAGATATTTTGGTTACTTTAATTCTTATTTACTTAAATTACCTTATACATCCACCCATGGTTGACTAATTCAACCATGGTGGTCGGCCCCACCAAACCTTGGCCCACATGCCACCTCACTTGATGAGGTGGAGGTGGGTCCCACTTGGCCACACCACCATTGTTTAATTCCAAATTACTTAGGGTGATTGAATTTCATTAAGCCCACTCTAAATGGATCACCATTGGGCCCATGGCCCAATTACATTTCCCACTAGCCCATTTACCTTAGAGCTTAACCATCTTGACCCATTGGGTCCCAAATGGGTATTTGATCCAATTTGACCATTCTTGACCCATTTAAATAAATTTAAATCCAAACCATAGTCTATTGGGCCACACTTGGGCCTTTATCCAATTTTGGCCCATTTACCATTTTCTCCACCAATTTTCTAATTTCCATCATTAAAATAATTAATATTCACATTTATATTAATTCCCAAATTCTGAGACCTTACAGGGTACGTGAAGAGAGGAGGAAATTTCTAGAGCTCGGCGGGAGAAGGAACAAAGATTTTGAAATAATCAGTCATTTTCGCAGAAAGAGACCTTTTTAATTTAGTATTTCTGATTCACCGATGAGTCATGACCAACTACCGGTCTATGTCAATATGTCGACAAATATCGATTTGTCTCCCTTTTCTATTTTCCCCCTTTTCAAATAGTGTTCATATTTCCAACAATACCGACCTGTCTGTTCCTTCTACTAGTCTATCCTTCGACCTGGGTTCTAACTTGAAAGATGACTGGGTATTTTGTGTGTGTGTGTGTGTGTGTGCTTGCAATGTTCCTAGTTTATCAAGCTTTGCTTATACACCTTTGAATGCCAGTGATGATGCATACATTCACACCGTTTTTGTGCCATTTGAAAATTTAATTTATCATTCTAAAAATAGGCACAAAACATGGATTATAGATCTCTTCTGAACCTAAACCAGCCCAAGTACCTTGGACACATTTAATTTACCACTTCAGATATATTGCCCAGGTGTGTGATGTCATGTGATGCAGCATTTTCAGGCTTTAGTAAAGGCAAGGTGTTTATGAACAAGAGTCATTCCACATAATGTATTAAACAACAAGTATTGGAATGAGACACTAAGCACACTCAGTCATACATTCATTTCCAATTTTGATTACATTAATCATGCATATAGAAATGAAGTATGATGCTACACACAAAGCTCTTGTGCTTGTTATCATGTTATTACCCAAAACATGATACACACTTTTACCATTCTTTCAAGTATAGTCCAATTCCTTTGAAAGTGTTGGTACATAAATGGATAAGCACATTTCATCATTTTGATCAACATTTTTGGTAAGTCACACCAAAAATCCATTTAAGGACATAGAGCATGATTCATTCCACACGAGATTTACAAGTTTAGGAACTTGAAATGAAATGACATTGTGTATGTGTACCATACATGGATTATACATGAGGTAATGCATACACTACATTCATTTCCTAAAGACGCACAAATCATATGGCACATGAAATGAGATGAGACAAGTATAATCCAATACTAGAGTGCAAATGTACATATACATACAAGTATCTTGCATACGATCAATCCAACAATCAAACAAGAACATGAATTAAAGGCAAAATACAAGGTGATTCCAAAACATGCTTCAAATGTGAATTCCTTTACACATTTCTACACAATCATTGTGAGACTTGGAATCTAAGTTCATAATTCAGTGATGGCCATTTCTTAAATCTGGTTTTAATGTTGGGTGCCTTCCTATTTGATCTGTTGAATCAACATTTCTAGATTTTGTACCATGATGTTGTCTTAACACACGAGGTATACATTTTGGTACATGGCCTCATAGGATATTTGGAGGTTACTACATTCATCAAGTTCATTTTCTCTATCCTCTTCTTCTTTAGAGGATTTAGCTTGGACTTTTTCAATGGAAGAACCATTCACCTATATTCTTAGTACACACATTGGTCAAGATAGGTGGTGTCATCTATTGGGCTAGAAGACGCAATTTTTCCGTGGATTCTTTCTGTAACAACCCGTTCCGAGTTTTCCCGATTTTTGGGAGAGAATTCGGACCTTCAAGTTATTTTCGGGACCGTAGTAGCAATGAGGACAGTGTGGGCTCCGTGGTCATTCCCAGTTATCTGATTTCGAGTTTGAAAACTCGAAGGGCACTTTTGTAATTTCATAATTTTTATGTATAGTCATGAAAAAATTATTGAAAATTAGACATTTTCTCCACTCGACTTTCAACATTCGAGAAAATTTTTGTGTTTTCTATTTCGTCACCGTTTTTCTCTTTTGAAAAAAATCTAAAAGAAAAATGAAAGAAAGAAACCCTAAAACCCCCTTCTTTAAGACCCTCCCGCGGCATTGTAGTTATCCAGCTATAATGTGCCACCGCACCCTCACCCGCAACTCTCTCACTCTCAATGCTTCTCCTTCTTCTTCTACCCCCTTTCCCCTTTCCCCTTTCCCTTTCTCGCTTCCCGAGATTGCAGGCTTCCACCCCCTTCTCGCCATCTCTATCAATTTCTGGTACTCTCCTTCTCCCTCTGATTTTCTCGATTTTTCCTCTTTTTTACTTAGTTTTCCTTCCCCCTTTTTCCTCTGTTTTCCTCCATTTTTGTCTATTTTCGTCGATTTTCCCCGATTTTCCCAATTTCTATGATTTCTTCTCCTTCCTTGTTTTCTTTTTCTTTTCTCGGTAATTTTTTCTTGGATCTTTTCCCTAATTTCGTTTTCTCTGATCTGGCCCTGTTAGTCTTGGACTCGGCCTGACCCATTTCCAAGACCTGGTCCCGCCCAACTAGTTTTGGTTAGGCCCAGTCTGGGAAGCCCGTTTCCTGACCTAACCAGTTTTGGTCAGGCCCAGTCTGGCAGGCCCGTTTCCTGACCCAACCAGTTTTGGTTTGGCCCAGTTTGACATGCCCGTTTCCAAGCCCAGACCTGGTCCTACCCAACCTGTTTTGGTCAGGCCTAGCCTGCCAAGCCCGTTTCCAGGCCCAGACCTGATCATGCCCCGTCTGACAGGCCCATTTCCAGGCTCGGCCCGTTTTCACGGTCTAACCCAGTTTTACGCCCATTTTTTCAATCCGGTCCCAGTTTAGCCCTTTTTACCTTATTTATGTATTCATTCTTCCTTATTTCAACAGATTGAACTTCATACAACCTTTCAAGCCACTTGCTCACTTCGGATTTTCGACTCCGCACACATGGTGAGGAGACTTATCACTGTTTTAGCATGCATTCTCATCTATTTAAATCTGGACCTTGGACATGGAGTGACTGAAGTGGGGCCCTTCGTTTATTAAGCCACTTGGCAAGGGAACTGTTATATGAATCTATGGCAAAGGATCCATTCGGGTTCACTCGTGTCAACTATATGCGATTAAATGGAAAAATTTTGATCGAACTATTAGGCAATGAACATGATGCTTGAAACTTATTGATAACAAGTGTATTTAGCTATGACATGTAAATGAATTTATGATGAGAACAAGACATGCATTGGATGTCAAACATTGTAATACCCCGGATTTTCAAGATATCAATATTTACGGAAATTGCCATTGAAAGGGTGAAATAATGGTGATGAACCTTAGATGGGTAAATGTTGGGTCAAATACCCAATTAAGACCCAATGGTTATGGAATGAGAGTTCAATGAAGGGTAAATGGGTAAGTTACATTTAAATGGGTCATGATGCCTATTTGGGTCAAGAAGTTCAATGGGGACCCAATGGGTTGTGGTTGACCATATTGACCATCAAGTGAGTTCATATTTGATTAGGGTGTGGCTGAATTTAGATGGAAATGGAATCAAACAATTGAGTTGACTCAAGCAAATTAAATGAGTGAGTTGAGCTAAAAGAATAGGTTGAGTTGAATGAGTTAGATTGGAAGCTATGGAGACCTTTATTTCAAGTGAGTCAAGTGAGAAGATGAGGGGTTGAACTTGTTTCAAAGACCCAAGCAAAGACACACACGTTGGTTACTTGGGAGTGGTATCCCATGCATGAAACCCCCACATGGGGCGTTAATGAGAATCAAAGGGGAGATGGGCGGTCTCATGGGACACAACAAAGGTGGCAGCCGATTGGACATGAGAGATGAAGATGCATGGGTGTTTCATCACAAGGATGAAACCCACAAGTAAACCATAAAGGAGGAGATGAAAAGACATGGGGGTTACCAAGGGGTGTCACCAAGATAAGGTTTCATCTTAAAGCCACGCTCTTCCTCTCCCTCTTGGCCGGCCAGCAACCAAAGAGAAAGAAGACCAAACATTTGGAGAATTTTATCTCATTTTCTCACTCTCTTGGTCGTTCCTCTCAAGTCAAGGAGTTGGAGTATTTGTCCATCCCAAATCTTTCTCTTTCTCCCTCTCTCTCAAATCTATACCTTAGCCGAACCACTTTTGGAGGAGTTATATAATCAAGATCATCTTCGGCCAAAGAATCAAGAAGAAGGAGAGGCTAAGGAAGGAAAGGAACAAGCCGAAGTGAACATCAAATTGGGGGAGTCGCGGAATCAGTAAGTGCTCCATAAACTTTTGTTAAATAAATGGATAAGGAAGCATGATCCGGCCATTGTATGGCCGAATCTATCAAGGGTTTAAACCATGGATATTCATGTTTAAAAAGGGTAGAAAATGGATCATAGGGTTCAGCCACTTTGGATGGCCGAACCCCATGGAAGGACTTGGTAATTTTTATGGTTTTTGAGAGATAAAAACCATACCATGTTATGAAGATTTGAAAGGGTTTTAAATGGAGACAAGGTTAATGTTTGGGTCGGCTATTGCATGGCTGAACCATATTGTTTTTATGGCTAAGTTGCTATATATAAACCATGGATAATTATTGGAAGGTTTGATGTAACGCCCGCCCCTTTTCACCGTAAAATCAGAGTACTTTTTTTTTTTTTAATAAAAGTGACAAAGGGCGCGGACGTCACGACGCGAGTTAAGTTCCGAGCTTCTAAAGCCCGGCCCTTAACTGGCCAACCCTACGCGTGCGTGGAGCATAAGTCCACGAGTACGGTTCACGCGTAGCAAGTAAGCTCACGGAACATAAAAATAAATGCGGATGATCATAGAACTATCCTACCAGTTCTTCAGATAGCAGGGAAGAAATACCCAATTAATTACGAAAATGCCATTATACTGTATTATCCAAAATAATACCTAAACATAGCAAACTACCTAAATTATTACATTTCCGACAAGCTAACTATACAAATACATCTTTTCCAAAATAAAGTACAACAAAATAATTAATCCGCCTCCCCAAGCTCCTAAGCTTGGCTTCCGTCTCGCCCTTCCGGTCCGCCATCTCCTGCATTGTCAGCTAGGGTAGAAGTAGGGCGTTAGAACAACGCGCCCAGTAGGATTCCGAGTAGGGCTAGCACATGGGTTAGTAATAACCACATACAGATAATAACACAGTGAAAACTATAAACCACCATATACTGAAATATAAGTAAATGATATGCCATGGGTGTCAATGTTATGAATCCCACCCATCATTCCTGCCATATACTGTCATATCCCTCTTGACGGAAAAACCTCGTCAAGATATATCCAACCGCAAAATATCCCCCTTGACGGTAAAGCCTCGTCAAGGTGTCCCCATGCCTGTTCTCGGTCGCCCCGACGGAGCATGGACTCCGGTTTGTTTATTTTTTTCCGCCCATGCCATGCATGAGATGTAATGCATTATGCTATGTACTATTTATAACTCATAACCTTAAGATATCATACATAGCCTTAATTTATAATGCATAACCTTAATCATAGTTCATAGCCATTAAATAAAATCCATCTTAAACATAGCATCCATAATTGTAAAAACCCATCATAAGATAAATACTAATCAATAAAATATGACAAAAATACCATCATACATCCATGGCTTACAAATAGGTAGGAATCCTACCGAATACCGACTCGCGTCCTTTTTCGGCTTCGTCCGATAATCCGGCTACCGACTCGCGTACCGTTCGCGCTATCCGGTACCTTATTAAATTACCAAATCAATCCAAGTTTTAATCATTTCCAAGCCCATAAATCATAACTTAGTGAGTTTCTTCATTTTAGCCAATAATTACCATTTGTGCCACTACCCCTTTACATAACCAATTACTCATTCATTCATGCCTATTTAAGCCTAAAATTGATCCACAACCTAGGTCCTTAACTTAGGTCCATTATTGACTTACCAAAACATTAAAATTTGTCATGTAATTAATCTAACCATTACTCATTTAAACCCATTCAAACCCCATACTTAATCACATATATACCCATTGACCTTAATCTTAGAGTGAACTCCCTCCAAATTCCATTTTTTTTTCTCTCCTTGAGCTCCTTCTTTTCTTTTTTTTTTTTCTCTCCTTCACTTGGACATGGGACGGCAATGGAGGAGTGGGAGGGATGGAGTTAGTGAAAATGAATATGAGAAAGAAAAAAATCAAACTTATCCCCATTTGATGACCTCATTTACACTTTACATTAATTTTTCACCAACCAAAGATATTTTAAGATATTTTATTTGCTTTATGGTGGTGGTTATCTAAACCACCACCAAGTCCAACGTGTATGTGAATTTTTTTGAGTTTGAGATGAGGTGAATCTTCACCTCATGGCCCCACCTTGACCACTCTTGACTACCATATTTAAATAATTTAATTAGATATTTACCTTAGGCTAATCCATTGATGCTTAGCCTAAGTTCATTACTCCACCCATGGTTGACCAAGTCAACCATGGTGGCCGGCCCCACCAATCATTGGTCCACTCGCCACCTCACTTGATGAGGTGGAGGTGGGTCCCGCTTGCCCACACCACCATTGTTTAATTCCAAATTACTTAGGGTGATTAAATTTCATTAAGCCCACTCTAAATGGATCACCATTGGGCCCATGGCCCAATTACATTTCCCACTAGCCCATTTACCTTAGAGCTTAACCATCTTGACCCATTGGGTCCCAAATGGGTATTCGACCCAATTTGACCATTCTTGACCCATTTAAATAAATTTAAATCCAAACCATAGTCTATTGGGCCACACTTGGGCCTTTATCCAATTTTGGCCCATTTACCATTTACTCCAACAATTTTCTAATTTCCATCATTAAAATAATTAATATTCACATTTATATTAATTCCCAAGTTCCAAGACCTTACAATACAATCCTCTTTTAAAATTTTCGTCCCGAAAATTCGAGCGAAGTAGTGGTTCAAAACATCTTACACAAAGAGTTCCGGATGAGAGGCTCTCATCTCCGACTCAAGTTCCCAGGTGGTTTCTTCATTACCATGTCGTTCCCATACCACCTTGACGAACTGAATGGCCCGGTTCCGCAACACCCTTTGCTCGGTCCCGACTATTCTGACCGGCTTTTCCACATATGTTACATCGCTTTGCACATCGATGTCTTGAATATTCAATACATGTGAAGGATCAGGGTTGTACTTCCTCAACATAGACACATGGAATACATCATGTAATGATGATAACTGCGGAGGGAGCGCCAACTGATAAGCTACCCCCCCCACCCTCTTCAAGATTGGAAACGGTCCCACAAATCTAGGTGACAGTTTCCCCTTCTTTCCAAATCTCATGTGTCCCTTCCGTGGTGAGACTTTCAAAAACACCAAGTCCCCCACCTCAAATTCGAGGAACCTTCTCCTTTTGTCGGCGTAACTCTTCTGTCGGCTTTGTGCAGTGAGTAGATGTTGCCGTATCAATTTAATCTGCGCTGTAGTTTCTGCAACCAACTCCGGTCCAATCAGCGCAGGCTCACCGGCTTCTGTCCAACACACTGGTGATCTACATGGCCTACCATATAAGGCCTCAAACGGAGCCATCTGTAGGCTTGACTGATAGCTGTTATTGTAGGAAAACTCCACCAGTGGTAAATGATCCTCCCATCCACCCTTAAAGTCTAGCATGCATGCTCTCAGCATATCCTCCAATGTTTGTATTGTCCTCTCCGACTGTCCATCAGTCTGTGGATGAAATGCTGTGCTAGTTAATACGTCGGTCCCCATAGCCGACTGCAAGCCCTGCCATACTCTGCCGGTGAATCGGCCATCCCTGTCGGACACAATAGACCGGGGAATGCCATGTAACCTGATGATCTCCCGGATGTACCGTCGACCCATAGTCTCAGATGAATCTGTCATCTTGATGGGAAGGAAATGTGCAGACTTGGTCAACCGGTCCACTATGACCCATATTGCATCGTTGCCCTTGGATGACCTTGGCAACCCTGTTACAAAGTCCATGGATATGTGTCCCATTTCCATTCTGGCACCGGTAAGGGTGCGAGTAAACCCGGTGGCTTCCGATGTTCTGCCTTAACCTGCTGACAGGTTAAGCAACAAGCAACAAACTCTGCCACGTCTTTCTTAATTCCATGCCACCAATAGTGCCTCTTAAGATCATGGTACATCTTGGTGCTGCCCGGGTGAATAGAGAGTTTTGTTTGGTGTGCTTCAATCAGCAACTCTCTTCTGCAATTCTTAGGCACATATGTCCTACCTCGGAACATAAGACCCTGTCCCGGTCGTAATTCCCATTCCGGTACAACTTTACCGGTAGACATCTTAGCCCATATCTCTTCCACCTCTGGATCTGTTCGTTGTTCCCGTTCAATCTCGGAGACCATGTGGGATCGTATGATCAGATTATATATGGTTCCATGATTATCCAGATAGAGTTTAAACTCTCTGATGGTATTCAACACCTCCCATTCTATTCTGATCATACTGGCTACTGTTGCAGGTGATATGCGGCTGAGAGCATCCGCCACTTTGTTCGCCTTGCCAGGATGATACCGGAGTGCGAACTCATAATCTGCCAAGTATTCCATCCATCTACGTTGTCTCATGTTGAGTTCCTTCTGATCAAATAGGTACTTTAGGCTCTTATGGTCTGAGAATACCTCAAACTTCTCACCATAAAGGTAGTGTCTCCAGCTTTTAAGAGCGAAGACCATTGCTGCCAGTTCCAGATCATGTGTGGGATAATTGCGCTCATGAATTTTCAACTGTCTTGACCCGTACGCCACCGCCCTATTACCTTGACTGAGCGTACACCCCAGTCCCTCTCCTGAGGCATCACAGTACACCTCATAGTTTCTGCCTCTTTCCGGCAAGATCAAAATAGGAGCGGTTGTAAGCTTCTCCTTTAGCTCCTCAAATCTTCGGTTGCACAGATCTGACCATTCAAATTTGACTCCTTTCTGAGTGAGTCGGGTAAGTGGGGCTGCAATCTTGGAGAAATCCATAATAAATTTCCTGTAGTAACCGGCCAATCCCAGAAAACTGCGAATCTCGGTCACATTCGTCGGTGCTTTCCACTCCCTCACTGCCGCTACCTTAACCGGGTCTACAGCTATGCCTTCCTCCGATATAACGTACCCCAAGAAATTGACCTCTGATAGCCAAAATTCACACTTGCTGGCTTTGGCATACAACTGGTTCCTCTTCAGGGTGTTCAGAACTATCCGCAGGTGTTCAGCATGTTCCTCCTGACTCTTGGAATAGATCAGGATGTCATCAATAAATACAATTACAAACTGATCCAAGTAAGGACGGAATATCCTATTCATCAGGTCCATGAACACCGTCGGTGCATTAGTAAGCCCAAACGGCATGACTACATACTCATATAATCCATACCGTGTCCTGAAGGCTGTCTTCTCTATGTCTTCCTCTCTAACCCGGATTTGATGGTATCCGGACATCAGATCAATCTTGGAAAAGTGAGAGGAACCCCTAAGCTGATCAAACAGATCATCAATCCTGGGTAGGGGATATTTATTCCTGACAGTCAACTGGTTCAATTTTCTATAATCCACACACATCCGAAGGGTACCGTGCTTCTTCTTAACAAACAATACCGGGGCTCCCCATGCGGATGTGCTGTTCCGAATAAAGCCCAGCCTGAGCAGTTCATCAATCTGCTTTTTCAACTCAGTCATCTCAGCCGGTGCCATCCTGTAATGAGGTAATGATACTGGAGCTGCGCCAGGGTATAATTTAATCTCAAAGTCTATCTCCCTCTTAGGTGGCAGACCAGGGAGCTCTGTTGGAAATACCTCGGCATAATCTACTACCACCGCCGGAAGTTCAGCTATTGGTGCCTTATCTAATCTGAGGGTGTTCAAGGCAAGATGATTCAATTCTTCCTGCAGTCTTCTAGGAATGCCCTGTCGGTCAGCGGGCACTATATACCGCCTCCCTTCGGGTGACCAAAATATCACTCTACGAAGATGGCAATCAATATGGGCCTGATACGTAGCCAACCAGTCCATGCCAAATATAACATCGTACTCAGCCATATCGATCACTAAATAATTGAACTCGAATCTGAATCCAGCGAGTTCAGTGTTCAGTGCCGTGCATATGAGCCCCAAAGATGTGTCTCCGACAGGGGATACAATAGTAAGTGAGGTGGACAGATTCTGTACTAATGTGCCCGTAGCAGATATGAATGCAGCAGATATAAATGAATGGGAAGCTCCAGAATCAAATAATGTAATTGCATAAGAACTACCAACTACGGCCATACCTTGAATCACCGAGCGGTCCACTGCTACTGGAGAAGGTATAGCAAAAAGTCGTCCTGATCCCGTAGGGTTTGGCGCCCGTCCTGCCTGATTGTATGTTCTGCCCCCTCGCGGCGGAGCTGATCTAATTGGAGGGCGGGAGGAACCCTTGAAGTTAGAGGGTCTGCTGAGCTGCGGACACTCCCTCTTGAAGTGACCCTGTTGGCCACACTGATAGCAAGTGTTCCCACCTCTAGGAACCTGGGTAACTGATGCTGACTGGGAGGGCTGATTGGGGCGAAAGCCCCCTGTAGATCCAGTAGCGGATGAGGGTCTGCCGAAACTCGGGCGGGACCTTTTATTGGGTTGAAATGCACCCCGCCCACTCTGCCATCGGCGGTTGTCACGCCGCGCTTCCTCATTCAATTCCCGCTCCACTATAGTGGCCCTGCCAACCACCCCTGCCAATGTAGGTTCCTTGAATACTGTCACCCTAGTTTTGATGCTCGGCCGAAGGCCCCGTTCAAACTTACGGGCCCTCCGGTGCTCAGTGTCCACCATGTAGAACGCGTAGACAGATAGTCGAAGGAACTCCCGGTGGTACTCTGCCACTGTCATATTGCCTTGTACTAATGATATAAAAGCTTCAGTCTGACTCTCCCTTTCTTCCTCCGGGAAAAACTGCTCTAGAAAAGTGGCTGAGAACCATTCCCAAGTCATGGCAATTCTTTCCCTTTCCGGCACCAGTGATTGTTGTTTTTCTACCACTTCCCACCAATTACCGGCATCCTCAATCAGTTGAGATGTTGCCAGTAAGATTCTGTCAGCCGGACTGGAAACCTGAAGCAGATTTAAGATCTGAGTGATCTTCTTTAACCAGTAATCTGCTCCTACAGCCCCTTCTTTTCCTCTAAAGTAGGGAGGACGCTGTTGCTGGAAGTCTTTAACCATCTTCCGCTTACTAGTGTCACTAGTAGTAGCATTTCCGTCGCTAGTAGTCGCATTTCCACTCAAATGTTGCTGAAGAGCAGCAGTGACTGCCGCTTGAACTACATCTTTTAGCTCGGGAGGTACACCTTGTATGTTTATATTATTCTGTTCCTCTTCCCGATGGGGTACCTCCTCTTCCTGGCGAGGTGGTGATACCTCTTTCTGGTTGCGACGAGTCCTTCTCTTCGGAGCCATTTCCTAGTCATCGAAAACACTGACTTAGTTCCTTTTTCAAATGGAGGAAAAAGAAGAAAAAAAAATACTAAACAATATACTTTGTTTCTCATTTTTGGGGAAGATTGCCAAATAAGCACACTTGGTTTGGGGAAAACTTCCCAAGTATCTATGTTTCGTTCCATTTGTGAAATCGGGGAATTTTCTCCTATGTTCAATAGGCCTACCATTATTCTGTCAAATTTGGGGAAGACCTAAACTTGTTTTCTCATGTCGGGAAAATGTAACCCTACTTGCTATGTTTGATAATTCTGACTTACATTGATTTTTTTTTTTTTTTTTTTCCCTTGCTATCATCCCTTTCCGTCAAATGTTGTTCTCAGATTAAACCCTTCAGTTTGAGTCAATCGAAGTAATTTAACCCGGCCCCCGTGCAGCGGTCTCCGAAGAGTCGGTCGGTTGGGATTCTTAGCCGTCAGTGAGACGTGCAACCGTCTTAATCTTACTTCGAGAGATTCATTCTTCCGAATTCGCTCTGATACCAACTGTAACGCCCGCCCCTTTTCACCGTAAAATCAGAGTACTTTTTTTTTTTTTTAATAAAAGTGACAAAGGGCGCGGACGTCACGACGCGAGTTAAGTTCCGAGCTTCTAAAGCCCGGCCCTTAACTGGCCAACCCTACGCGTGCGTGGAGCATAAGTCCACGAGTACGGTTCACGCGTAGCAAGTAAGCTCACGGAACATAAAAATAAATGCGGATGATCATAGAACTATCCTACCAGTTCTTCAGATAGCAGGGAAGAAATACCCAATTAATTACGAAAATGCCATTATACTGTATTATCCAAAATAATACCTAAACATAGCAAACTACCTAAATTATTACATTTCCGACAAGCTAACTATACAAATACATCTTTTCCAAAATAAAGTACAACAAAATAATTAATCCGCCTCCCCAAGCTCCTAAGCTTGGCTTCCGTCTCGCCCTTCCGGTCCGCCATCTCCTGCATTGTCAGCTAGGGTAGAAGTAGGGCGTTAGAACAACGCGCCCAGTAGGATTCCGAGTAGGGCTAGCACATGGGTTAGTAATAACCACATACAGATAATAACACAGTGAAAACTATAAACCACCATATACTGAAATATAAGTAAATGATATGCCATGGGTGTCAATGTTATGAATCCCACCCATCATTCCTGCCATATACTGTCATATCCCTCTTGACGGAAAAACCTCGTCAAGATATATCCAACCGCAAAATATCCCCCTTGACGGTAAAGCCTCGTCAAGGTGTCCCCATGCCTGTTCTCGGTCGCCCCGACGGAGCATGGACTCCGGTTTGTTTATTTTTTTCCGCCCATGCCATGCATGAGATGTAATGCATTATGCTATGTACTATTTATAACTCATAACCTTAAGATATCATACATAGCCTTAATTTATAATGCATAACCTTAATCATAGTTCATAGCCATTAAATAAAA
The DNA here is from genome assembly GCA_013350335.1 of Chimonanthus salicifolius. NCBI lineage: Eukaryota > Viridiplantae > Streptophyta > Magnoliopsida > Laurales > Calycanthaceae > Chimonanthus > Chimonanthus salicifolius. The sequence goes on from CM023540.1 coordinate 62,651,033, forward strand.
TCCATCTTAAACATAGCATCCATAATTGTAAAAACCCATCATAAGATAAATACTAATCAATAAAATATGACAAAAATACCATCATACATCCATGGCTTACAAATAGGTAGGAATCCTACCGAATACCGACTCGCGTCCTTTTTCGGCTTCGTCCGATAATCCGGCTACCGACTCGCGTACCGTTCGCGCTATCCGGTACCTTATTAAATTACCAAATCAATCCAAGTTTTAATCATTTCCAAGCCCATAAATCATAACTTAGTGAGTTTCTTCATTTTAGCCAATAATTACCATTTGTGCCACTACCCCTTTACATAACCAATTACTCATTCATTCATGCCTATTTAAGCCTAAAATTGATCCACAACCTAGGTCCTTAACTTAGGTCCATTATTGACTTACCAAAACATTAAAATTTGTCATGTAATTAATCTAACCATTACTCATTTAAACCCATTCAAACCCCATACTTAATCACATATATACCCATTGACCTTAATCTTAGAGTGAACTCCCTCCAAATTCCATTTTTTTTTCTCTCCTTGAGCTCCTTCTTTTCTTTTTTTTTTTCTCTCCTTCACTTGGACATGGGACGGCAATGGAGGAGTGGGAGGGATGGAGTTAGTGAAAATGAATATGAGAAAGAAAAAAATCAAACTTATCCCCATTTGATGACCTCATTTACACTTTACATTAATTTTTCACCAACCAAAGATATTTTAAGATATTTTATTTGCTTTATGGTGGTGGTTATCTAAACCACCACCAAGTCCAACGTGTATGTGAATTTTTTTGAGTTTGAGATGAGGTGAATCTTCACCTCATGGCCCCACCTTGACCACTCTTGACTACCATATTTAAATAATTTAATTAGATATTTACCTTAGGCTAATCCATTGATGCTTAGCCTAAGTTCATTACTCCACCCATGGTTGACCAAGTCAACCATGGTGGCCGGCCCCACCAATCATTGGTCCACTCGCCACCTCACTTGATGAGGTGGAGGTGGGTCCCGCTTGCCCACACCACCATTGTTTAATTCCAAATTACTTAGGGTGATTAAATTTCATTAAGCCCACTCTAAATGGATCACCATTGGGCCCATGGCCCAATTACATTTCCCACTAGCCCATTTACCTTAGAGCTTAACCATCTTGACCCATTGGGTCCCAAATGGGTATTCGACCCAATTTGACCATTCTTGACCCATTTAAATAAATTTAAATCCAAACCATAGTCTATTGGGCCACACTTGGGCCTTTATCCAATTTTGGCCCATTTACCATTTACTCCAACAATTTTCTAATTTCCATCATTAAAATAATTAATATTCACATTTATATTAATTCCCAAGTTCCAAGACCTTACATTTGAAACAAGAAAACCATAGGGTTTGGCCATGTGTATGGCCGAGCCACATGGACCATTTTTATGGGGTAATTGGAGGGTTATTGATGTTTAAAAGGTTTAAAATGTATGGAAAGTGATGGACTTAGATGTATTATGTTTATCAAAAAGAATGGAAAAGAGTAGCACCAAAACCAAAGGGGTGAGGTTCGGCCATGGTGTATGTTTATGATGATGTGATGAGTTTGGTTGTTGGGAGGACTTCCCTTTTACGCCTCGGCGGTCGAGACCCCATAGGGAGATGCGAGTTTCTCAATTGCGTTCCGGCAGTTGAGGTACTTGCCCTTGAGATTGGCTTTCCCGTTATGCTCCGCGATCGAGACCCCCATAGGGAGATGAAGGCTTCCCCATTGCATTTTGGTGGTTGAGGCAGTTGTGTATTATGAGTTCTCCCATTTGTATTGGTAGGGGGACCGGAGTTGGAGGATGATAGTTGTTAGTTATGGGGATGACGTTTCAGATTAGTCGATGGGACCACTGATTAGTTGTATAGTTGAGCACTCTTGTACGTAGAAATTCATTTTATTACGATATCCATTATTCCTCATACATGTGATATATGTTGTCGCTGACATGTGATATGATTATTCCCTTCACTGGGCCGGTTAACTCACCCCTTACCTTTCAGGTACCCCGGTTACGGAAGAGCCAAGCGGGCCCCTTCAAGAGGTACCTGGAGAGGAGCAACAATAGTTAAATATCTCATATTATACTTATGCTCTAATTTTGAGAGACTTTTGTTTATATAGATTCATTATCACATGTTTTGTTTGGATGATTGTATAACTATATTGAACAGTCGGTGGTTATTTGATATACTTTATCATGTTGGTTTTGGCTTTATCAAATTGTTGAGCGGGAGATAGTTACCCCATATCAAAAAAAAGTTGCCCGATATCCGTACTTTTGTGTTGATTTGAGTTATTTCGGAGATAATGCGCCCATAGCGGGACAGGGCATTACAGTTGGTATTAGAGCATGGTTCAACTCTCGGACTGTGCATGGGACATGGATGGATGTGATGATAACTAGAGATTAGGTTCACCCCCTGTGTGATAGGGTAGATTGAACCGGGTTATGGGGTGTTGCATATGCACCCTAGGTTTGTGTGGTGTGCTTGGTGCGTTATCTTTCAGTTAGCACACTTGAGACGTGACTTGTTGCGAATTTTCGCTGTGTGAGATTCTCCAGTATTTGATTCATGGGTGAGTCAATGGTGAGATAGATCACTCGCTTGAGTGGGTGGAGCACCGTGGCGTGGTCACGAGAGTTGTGGGATACAAATCTCTAGGTTTGGAGTCATGTTAGTCTTACTCCCTAGACTAATTAGAGGTGTTCCTCGGTGGGACCCACATTAGGAGAAGTCCTCACCTTTGACGCGCGTTGGTGTTTTTTCTTTCTTTTCAAAGTGGCTTGAGTACTGTGGTGGAGTCAATGGGGCTTCAAACTGTGATTAAAGTGAGATCGTTCAATGGTCCAGTGTTGATGGGAGAATACTGTATTGTGGGTCTACCTCCTAGGTTCATAGGAGGCTAGTGTTTAGAGTGCAAGACCATTGTATGTGGGCCTCGCTTGTGACTATATAGTATGGAGATAGACTCATTGGAAATTTATGGGCGTCTACCGAGTGAGTCATGCCGACTAACTCTATAGATGGCCGATGGAATTCCATGAGGGGTAGATGGGCTTTGTATGTTTGAGTTATTAGATAGGCCCGTTTAGTGCTTTTGGATTGCGGAGAGTGCCTATGGGTTGAGCCAGTGGTTGTATGTCTGGCCGATGGAATCAGAGTCTATTTCTTTTTTTAAATAAAAGAGTGAGAGAGAGCGGGACGTCATGACGCGAGCTAAATCCGAGCTTCCAAAGCCCGGCCCTTAACTGGCCAACCATACGTGTGCGTGGACTAAGTCCACTAAAATGGTTCACATGTGCTAAGGTTATACATGCGGAATTAATCGTAATGCAGAATTATAATAAAGTTCTATCCTATCCAATTTTTTTAAATAGCAAGGAAGTCCGTCACTTAATAACAATTACCTTAAGTTAAATATCCGAAATTAACATCCAAACCATAGCAAATAGTCTAAGCTATTACATCCCAACTAGCTAATTACTCAAATTACATTGTCCATGAATAACTCAAATAAAATGAAACTAGATTATCCAAGCTCCTAAGCTTGGCTCCGATCGTGTCCTCGTTCCGTCCATTTCCTGTGTCATCATCTAAGGTAGAAGTAGGGCGATAGACAACGCACCCAGTAGGTACTCCGAACAGGGTCAAGACATGGATTAGTATGAACAAATGATATAAATATAAATAATACCAAAACCATGCAAGTAAATGCCATGCCATGGGTGTCATATGCCATGAGTCCCACCCATCCTCCATATCACAATCACATAGTATTCCTCTTGATGGATAATCTACATCAAGGTATCCCCACGAATGCCTTATCGGTCGCCCGAAATGAAGTGTGGACTCTGGTTACTTTTCAAACACAGTATATCCCCACAAGTGCCTTATCGGTCGCCCCGAACGGAGCGTGGACTTCGGTTACAATTCAGTCATATATCCCTTGGAATCAGTGTGGATTCCTCCCTACGGTTGCTTTATCAGAAATCTGAATGGAGCGTGGACTCCTCAATCATCACAATCATCATAACCCAGAATCAGTTCGGATTCCTTCCCACGATTATTTATCGGAAAGCCGAATGGAGCGTGGACTCCCCTCATTTGATCCCTCCCATGCCATGCATGAGATGCAAGTGCAATCATGCTATGTAATAACAAACATCATAGCATCAAAATCCCATAGTTGAAACATATCATTTGATACCAAAATAAATCATCAAAACATGAAGTAAAATCATCACATATACATATTCCATGGTTTTCAATAAGGTAGGAATCCTACCAACATCCAAATATTGGGTCCTTGTGTTTCCGTCCAAAAACCGATCACCGATCTCGTCAAGCCGATTGTACACCGTTTTTGAAATCCCGTTATCTTATTACATTTAACACATATACATATATCAATTTGGTGATCCATTTAATTCCATAAAATAGCCAAATTAATTATTCTAATTGATTTAAACCATTCCCTTCATCTTTCCAATTTAACCTAACCATTTGGAAAATCATATAAATATTTCATTTCTAAAATCAGCCGGTTACCCGTTGTCCACTACCCACTGTCCATTGTCCACTAAAACTCACTAGTGTGGTTCAGCCATACAATATGGCCGAATCTCACTCTTTGGTTTTGAACCCATTTTTAACCCTTGTTTTATTTTAAACAAAATGGGTCCAACATCATTCCATCTTTTGATTTATTAATCCCATCACCTAAGTTAATCATTTAACTTGATAAAAACAACACTATGTCCATCAAATATTATCCATGGGGTTTGGCCATGTTGGTCCTTTATTTTCACCATGTTCCCATCTTAGCTATCACTCTTTTCATAGCTAAACAGTTAACTCATTTACACATAACTTAGGTCCGTACATGATTCATTAACATAACATAGATCCATAATAAATCCCTCCATTCCTTAGCTTGATCATTCCATCCTTTAAATATGCATAGATCTACCAATGATCCATCAAAATGGTCCATGGGGTTTGGCCATACAACATGGCCGAACCCATGATGTCTCATTTTCATTCTTCCTTTCTTAAATCACTTACAAATATTAGACTCATAACCAAGGTCCCTCCATGGGGGTTTAATCATACACTTAGTCCATCATTTTAAAATCCAAAATCCATCAACATTTCTTCCATCATTTCATCCTTTAAAACCCATTAAAACCAATAATATTCTTCCATATGGATCATCATTTTCTTCTTAAAAATCATATACCCATGGTTAGATCATTTGATGGGGTTCGGCCATACAACATGGCAGAACCTCATTTTGCCTTTCTTTGAATGGATCTTAAATCCATAGCCTCTTACATTTTGGCCAACCATTTCCAATCTATATGGAATGTTCCCTTAACCTCCCATTAATTAATAAACCATACATACCGATTCCGCGACTCCTCCATTCTCTTTCGTTCCGCCTTGCTCTTTCGATCTTTTCCTTCCTTAGTCTTTCTTTCTTCCTCCTTGATCTTCGGCCAAAGAGTGTTGCTTGATTAAGATGAAAAACCTTAAGAGTAGGTTCAGTCAAGGGAGTAGTTGAGAGAGGGAGAGGAGGAGACAATGGGAGAAAACTCTAAGCTATCTTCTTGTCTTGTGACAGGGTCGGCCAAAGGAGAAGGTTTGAGAGAGAGAGATGAGAAGAGGATGAAATCTCTTGGTTGTGCAATGGAATTCGGCCAAGGGATGGTGTCTCTTGGGTTATGCCCCTTTGTAACAACCAAAACCCTTCACCTCCCTCATTAATGTTTCCTTTGGAGTTTCATCCCATGAGATGAAACTCTCAACCTCCCCAACGTGTGTATTCAAGATGGAAACTCCCCCCCCCCCCCCCCCCCCCCATCTTTTCTTAACCATTGACCAACCAAGGTGTCCCTTGGCCTTCACCATGGCATCCATTCACCTCCAATGTGTGTCCCTTGGGTTTCCACCATGAGATGGAAACCCTCCATCTCCCCAATGTGTACACCTTGGATATGCCTTTTGGGTTTCCTCCTTTGAGATGGAAACCTTCCATCTTCCCACTCCACTCACTTCAATTCGACTCAACTCAACTTAAATGAACTCATTTTCCAACTCAAGAACTTGAACTCAACATTAATAAATTCTCAACTCATGTGAATTCACTTTCCAACTCAAGCATTATTTAGCCCACTTGAACTCATTCATCAACTCAACTTTATTGAACTCACCCATGGTTGACCATGGTTAACCGACCATGAATCACATGGTATTTAGGGTCCCCCTTAGCGATTTCATTTACATGCCACCTCACTTGATGAGGTGGACCTACACTTGAATCTTAATTGGGTATTTTGACCATATTAAATTAGTCTTACCCATTTATTTCAATTGAACTTTATACATAACCCGTTGGGTCTTAATTTGGCAATTGACCCAACTCCTTAACCATCTAAAGTCCATCTCCATTATTTAATTTCAAATTCCATTAATTCACAAATTAAATGGACAATTTCCATATATATTCATGAAATGAAAATCCGGGGTGTTACAATATTACCCTCTTTTGAAAATTTTCATCCCGAAAATTGAACGAAGTAGGGTTTCAAACAGATTACATAAATAGCTCAGGGTGAGCTGTTCTCATTTCCGATTCAAGTTCCCAAGTTGCTTCCTCATTACCATGTCGATCCCATGTAACGCCCGCCCCTTTTCGCCGAAATCAGAGTCTATTTTTTCTTTTCTTTTTTTAAAATGAAAGTGACAAAGGGCACGGAAGTCACGACACAAGTTAAGTCCGAGCTTCTGAAGCCCGACTCTTAACTGACCAACCCTACGTGTACGTGGAACGAAGTCCACGGAGAATGGTTCACACGTAGAAGTAAGCTTGAGGAATATTAAATTAAATGCGGAATGATAATAGAGACTAACCTACAAATTTTAGATAGCAGGGAAGAAACATTCATTTAATTACCAAAATATCTCAAAATCATAATGTGTAAACTAACATCCAAAACATAGCATGTAATCTATAATATTACATTCCGACAAGCTAAGCTACTCAAATACATTTCCAAAATAAACTTTAAATAAACTAAGTAGCTCGCTTCCCCAAGCTCTTAAGCTTGGCTCCCGTCGCGCCCTTCCGCTGCGCCATTTCCTGCGTCATCAGTTAGGATAGAAGTAGGGCGTTAGACACGCGCCCAGTAGGACTCCGAGTAGGGCTAACACATTTATTAGTGATAACAAGCACACAGATAGGAATAAAACGAAAACCATAAAATGAATGCAATGCCATGGGTGTCTCATATCATGTGTCCCACCCATCAACCATACCATCATGATGTCATAACCCCCTTGACGGCAAGGCCTCATCAAGGTATCCCCATGTTTGCTTCTCGGTCGCCCCGACGGAGCATGGACTCCGGTTATAGCATATCAAACTATCCCCATGTCTGTTTCTCGGTCGCCCTGACGGAGCATGGACTCCTGTTATAGCATATAAAGCTATCCCCATGTCTGCTTCTCGGTCGCCCCGACGAAGCATGGACTCCGGTTTCATTATTTTCCCCCCCATGCCATGCATGAGATGTAGGTGCATTATGCAATGTAATACGTATAATCCATAGCCTTAATATAGAATTCATAACTTAACATATAATTCATAGCCTTGCATTATGCCATATAATTTACATAAATCATAATCTTACAAACCCATCATAAAACAAACCATATAATTTCTAAAATAAATTAAAGAAAACATCCCATAATCCATGGCTTACAAAAAGGTAGGAATCCTACCGAATACCGACTTGCATCCTTTTTCGTTTTCGTCCGATAATCCGGTCGCCGATCGCGCACCGTTTGCGATGGCCATTACCTTATTATACATTAACAATTAGTTCATGTTTTTAACCTTTTAAGTCCATTAAGCAGACCTTAGCGGGGTTCGGCCATACACCTTGCCCGAACCTCACTAACTAGGTTTTGTGGGTCCCATTTAATCTATTAAACCTTTTAATCCCATAAGTCTTAAAAATCAGCCACCCTAGGCTTTATTAATCACATACTTAAGGTTACCATAATTGCACTTAAGTCCACGATCATCTTCCATGGGTTCTTAAACTTGGCCATTATTTACGGTTTTGCCACTACTCCTCCATGGTTTGGCTGTCATGTCATTTCTCCATTCTTAGGTCCATAGTTGATCCATAATCTTGGATCCATTTATGACCCATCAACCATGACATAAAATTATTAAAAACAGCCCTTTATTTAATCTAAGTCCCATCAATTAATCCATATGCAAATACCCTAATCTTAGTCCATCAATTGGTTCACAAAATGGGTCCATTTATGTCTCATTAACCATGACACAACAACATTAGAAGTCAGCCATTTAATTAACCTAATCTCCATTCATTTAAACACAAACATAACACCAAATTTAATCCATAAATTGATCCATAAATGGGTCATGGGTTCGGCCATACACCATGGCCGAACCCATGATGTTTCTTTCCCCATTTTTTTTTTTTAGGTCTACATACATCACTTAGTTCCATCACAAGTCTCTCCATTGAGAGAACCTAAACCATACATTCAATTCATCATTCCTTAATCATATTTAAGTCCATTAACTTAGCCACATTCCCATTAGAACTATCAACATTAGGTTCACTTTGGTTCATCAACACCACCAACATTCCCCATTTACTTTTCCATTATTTTACACCCACTAAATCCACCATTTCATCACCATAGGGTTCACTTTCATCCAACATTTTTGAGGCCATTGAAATCACCAATATTTCCCATGATTTTTCCTCATTTAAATCCCTTTAAAAATCACTCACGTTCATTCATTTAAAACCCTAAAATCATTAACCAACCTCCATGTATTCCATTCTTTAAAACCCTAAAAATCATACCTCACTTACCATGGGGTTCGGCCATACTATATGGCCGAACCTATGGCCCATGATTTCCTTCAAATCTTACATACATCCATGTTTAAAACAATTCTTAATACCAATGTCCTTAATGCATTTATTTTTTCTTAACCTAATTTACCCATTAGGGTTTTGTCCATTTTTCATCCTTACTTCATCTTTTGGATGGATTTAAATCCAAGGCCATGATGTTTTGGCCACCTCTAAATCCAAGAAATGGATTTCATAACCTCTTAAACCCTATAAAAAAATCTAATCTCTTGTTTAGAAAATACTTACGATCCGACGCCTCCTCCGACTTTCGTTACTCCCGTCGGCTTCCTTGACCTTCTTTCTTCTCCTTCTCCTTTGTTGGTTGGCTAAAATGCTTGATCAATGGTGAAAACCTCCAAGCTTGGGTTCGACCATGGTAGGGTCAGATTTGAGAGAGGGAGAGGAGAGGATGGAGATGAGAAAGAAAATACTATGGCTTGATCTTGGAGTGATGGCCAAGCTTACACCTTTCTCCTCTCTTTTCTTCCAAGCTTTTCTTCTTCTTTCTCTTTGTTTTCTTCCTTTCCTTCTCATTGGGTATGGGACAGTTTTTAGAGTGAAAGAGATGGAGGATGTGTGAAAGAGTTAGATGGAATGGAGAGAATGAGATGAAAAAGTCATCTCATCTCTTGGTTGCTTAAGATATACTCCACATTAACTCCTCCCACCAACCCACACAAGATATTTTCCATGCTTTATGGTGGTGGTTGGGATAACCACCACCAAGCCCAACGTTTTTGGTGTCTAGAAATGTGTGGTTTAGTTTTCCAACTTTGACCATTTGACCACCCTTTTTGGATAATTTAAACCTTTAATTAATTAGATAATTAGGTTAATTAATTTCCATTTAACTTAATTCCATTTGCTTAAATTGCCTTCATACATCTACCTATGGTTGACCAATTAAACCATGGTGGCCGGCCCCACCAATCCTTGGTCCCCACGCCACCTCACTTGGTGAGGTGGAGGTGGGTCCCAATTGGCCATGTCACCTTGGTCAATTCATCACCAACTTATGTGATTTAAATTTAATTAAATCCATTCCTCTTATTGGATCACTATTGGGCCCATGGCCCAATTAAATTCACGCTTGCCCATTTACCTTAGAGCTTACATTCTCTTGACCCATTGGGTCCCATATGGGTATTGGGCCCAATTTGACCTTCCTTGGCCCCATTGACCATAATTGGCCATTTAAATGATTTTAAATCCAATCCATGGTCCATTGGGCCATAATTGGGCCTTTGTCCAAATTTTGATCCCTTTACCATCTATTCCATCAAATTTCCCAATTTCCATTATTAAAATAAATAATATCCACCTATATATTGATTTACAAATTTCGGGCCATTACAATACAATCCTCTTTTGAAATTTTCGTCCCGAAAATTCGAGCGAAGTAGAGGTTCAAAACATCTCATACAAAGAGTTCCGGATGAGCGATTCTCATCTCTGATTCAAGTTCCCAGGTGGCTTCCTCATTGCCATGTCGTTCCCATACCACCTTGAGCAACTGAATAGCACGGTTCCGCAGTACCCTTTGTTCACTCCTGATCACTCTGATCGGCTTCTCCACATACGTAACGTCGCTTTGTACATTGACGTCTTGCATGTTCAATACATGTGAAGGATCGGGGTTGCATTTCCTTAACATGGACACATGGAATACATCATGTAGAGATGATAGCTGTGGAGGGAGCGCCAACTGATAAGCTACCCCCCCCCCACCCCCCTTCAGGATCGAAACGGCCCCACAAATCTAGGCGACAGTTTCCCCTTCTTTCCGAATCTCATGTGCCCCTTCCGTGGTGAGACTTTAAAAAACACCAAGTCTCCCACCTCAAACTCGAGGAACCTTCTCCCCTTGTCAGCGTAACTCTTCTGACGGCTCTGCGTGGTGAGTAGGTGTTGTCGTATCAACTTAATCTGCGCTGTAGTCTCAGCAACCAACTCCGGTCCAATCAGCGTAGGCTCACCGGCCTTTGTCCAACACACTGGCTATCTACACGGCCTACCATACAAGGCCTCAAATGGAGCCATCTGGAGGCTTGCCTGGTAACTGTTATTGTAAGAGAACTCCACCAGTGGCAAATGATCCTCCCATTCGCCCTTGAAGTCTAGCATGCATGCTCTCAGCATATCCTCCAATGTCTGTATTGTCCTCTCCGACTGTCCATCAGTCTGTGGATGAAATGCTGTGCTAGTCAGTATGTCGGTCCCCATAGCCCACTGCATGCCCTGCCATACTCTGCCGGTGAATCGGCCATCTCTGTCGGACACAATAGTCCGAGGAATACCATGTAGTCTGATGATATCCCGGATGTACCGTCGACCCAATATCTCTGATGAATCTGTCATCTTGATGGGAAGGAAATGCGCAGACTTAGTCAGCCGGTCCACTACGACCCATATCGCATCGTTGCCCTTTGATGACCTTGGCAACCTGTTACGAAGTCCATGGATATGTGCTCCCACTTCCACTCTGGCACTGGCAAAGGTGCGAGTAAACCCGGTGGTTTCTGATGTTCTGCCTTAACCTGCTGGCAACGAGCAACAAACTCTGCCACATCTTTCTTAAGTCCATGCCACCAATAGTGCCTCTTAAGATCATCATACATCTTGGTGCTGCCCGGATGGATAGAGAGCTTGGTTTGGTGTGCTTCAATCAACAACTCTCTTTTGCAGCGCTTAGGCACATATATCCTGCCTCGGAACACAAGACCATGTCCTGGTCGTAATTCCATTCCGGTACCACCTCACCGGTAGACATCTTAGCCCATATCTCCTCCACCTCTGGATCTGTCCGTTGTTCCCGTTCAATCTCGGAGACCATGTTAGATCGTATGATCAGATTATATATGGTCCCATGATTATTGAGGTAGAGTTTAAACTCTCTAATGGTATTCAATACTTCCCATTCCGTCCTGATCAAGCTGGCTACTGTCGCATGTGACATGCGGCTGAGGGCATCCGCCACCTTATTCGCCTTGCCCGGATGATACCGAAGTGCGAACTCATAATCCGCCAGATATTCCATCCATCTACGCTGTCTCATGTTGAGTTCCTTCTGATCAAATAAGTACTTCAGGCTCTTGTGATCGGAGAACACCTCAAACTTCTCACCACAAAGGTAGTGTCTCCAGCTTTTGAGAGCGAAGACCTCTACTACTAGCTCCAGATCATGGGTGGGGTAATGGCGTTCATGATTTTTTAACTGTCTTGATCCGTACGCCACTGCACGATTACCTTGACTGAGTGTACACCCCAGTCCCTCACCTGAAGCATCACAGTATACCTCATAATTTCTGCCTCTTTCCGGTAAGATCAAAATAGGAGCGGTTGTAAGCCTCTCCTTTAGCTCCTCAAATCTTCGGTTGCACAGATCTGACCACTCAAAGTTGACTCCTTTCTGAGTGAGTTGGGTAAGTGGAGCTGCAATCTTGGAGAAGTCCATTATGAATTTCCTATAGTAACCGGCCAATCCCAGAAAACTGCGGATCTCCGTCACATTCATCGGCGCTTTCCACTCCTTCACTGCCGCTACTTTAGCCGGGTCCACGGCTATCCCTTGCTCCGATATAACGTGCCCCAAGAAGTTGACCTCAGATAGCCAGAATTCACACTTGCTGGCTTTGGCATACAACTGGTTCTTCCTCAAGGTGTCCAGGACTATCCGCAAGTGCTCAGCATGTTCCTCCTGATTCTTAGAATAAATCAAAATATCATCAATGAATACAATCACAAACTGATCCAAGTAAGGACGGAATATCCTATTCATCAGGTCCATGAACACAGCGGGTGCATTAGTAAGTCCAAATGGCATGACTACATACTCATATAGACCATACCGTGTCCTGAAAGCTGTCTTCTCTATATCCTCCTCCCTAACCCGGGTTTGATGGTACCCGGACATCAGATCAATCTTGGAGAAGTGAGAGGAACCCCTAAGTTGATCAAACAGATTGTCAATCCTGGGTAGGGGATACTTGTTCCTGACAGTCAACTGGTTTAATTTCCTGTAGTCCACACACATCCGAAGGGTATCGTCTTTATTCTTCACAAATAATACCAGGGCTCCCCATGTGGATGTGCTATTCCGAATAAAACCCAGTCTAAGCAGTTCATCAATCTGCTTTTTCAGCTCGGTCATCTCTTCCAGTGCCATTCTATAATGAGGCAATGACACTGGAGCGGCGCTGGGGTATAACTTGATCTCAAAGTCTATCTCCCTCTTGGGTGGCAAACCAGGGAGCTCCGTTGGGAATACCTCACCATAATCTGCTACTACCGCTGGAAGTTCAGCCACTGGCGCCTTATCTAATCTGAGGCTATTCAAGGCAAGGTGGTTCAATTCTTCTTGCAGCCTTCTAGGAATGCCTTGTCTGTCAGCACCAAGCCCAACGTTTTTTGTGTCTAGAAATGGGTGGTTTAGTTTTCCAACTTTGACCATTTGACCACCCTTTTTGGATAATTTAAACCTTTAATTAATTAGATAATTAGGTTAATTAATTTCCATTTAACTTAATTCCATTTGCTTAAATTGCCTTCATACATTTACCCACTGTTGACCAATTCAACCATGGTGGCCGGCCCCACCAATCCTTGGTCCCCACGCCACCTCACTTGGTGAGGTGGAGGTGGGTCCCAATTGGCCATGTCAATTTGGTCAATTCATCACCAACTTAGGTGATTTAAATTTAATTAAATCCATTCCTCTTATTGGATCACTATTGGGCCCATGGCCCAATTAAATTCACCCTTACCCATTTACCTTAGAGCTTACATTATCTCGACCCATTGGGTCCCATATTGGTATTGGGCCCAATTTGACCATCCTTGGCCCCATTGACCATAATTGACCATTTACATGATTTTAAATCCAATCCATGGTCCATTGGGCCATAATTGGGCCTTTATCCAAATTTTGATCCCTTTACCATCTATTCCATCAAATTTCCCAATTTTCATTATTAAAATAAATAATATCCGCTATATATTGAATTACAAATTCCGGGCCATTACATCCCAGACCACCTTCATGAACTGAATTGCTCGGTTCCGTAACACCCTTTGTTCTGTCTCCACCACTCTGACAAGCTTTTCGACGTAAGTCACATCGCTTTGCACCTCTATGTCTTGTACATTCAATACGTGTGAAGGATCAGGATTGTACTTCCTCAACATAGATACATGGAATACATCGTGCAAAGATGGCAACTGTGGAGGAAGTGCCAATTGATAAGCCACCTCCCCCACCCTCTTTAGGATTGGAAACGGTCCCACAAATCTTGGTGACAGTTTCCCCTTCCTTCCAAATCTCATGTGTCCCTTTCGTTGCGAGACTTTCAAGAACACTAAGTTTCCCACCTCAAACTCAAGGAACCTCCTGTAACGTCCCACCCTTTTTCACTCGCGTTTTCCGTGAATCAGAGTCTATTTTTTTTTTATAAATAGAAGAGTGATAGAAGCGGGACGTCACGTCGCGAGCTAAGTCCGAACTTCTAAAGTCCGACCCTTAACTGGCCAAACCTATGTGTGCATGGACTAAGTCCATGAAAACGGTTCACACATAACAATATAGACATGCGGATTAAAATTATAATTGCGGAATTATAATCGAACCTAATTCTATTCCATTTTAGATAACAAAGTACGTCAAGTCCTTAATCATAATTAACACAACTTAATTATCGAAATAAACATTCAACCATAGCAAATCATCTAAATTATTACATGCCCGAAGTCTAGTTACTCAAATACAAGTCCATGAGTATCTCAAATAAAATATAATCCAATCACATATCCAACCTCCAATGTTTGGCCCTTTTCACGTTCATTGTTCCCCTCGTTTCCTGTATCATCCACTAGGGTAGAAGTAGGGCGTTAGACCAACGCGCCCAGTATGTATTCCAAGTAGGGCTAACAAAGGGTTAGTACAAAACATACATATAATAACATAAAGTCCAAAAACCATATAAACCATGCCATGTCATGATGTCAAATGCAATGAGTCCCACCCATCACAAGTACATATAAGCACCCCCGTATAAGTCTTTCGGATGCCCCGATGGAGTGTGGCCCCTCCGGTTTCTTCTTGATGGAAAAGCACATCAAGGTATCCCACATAGGTTTTTCGAACGCCCCGACGGAGTGTGGCCCCTCCGGTTACATATCCTTCACCTCATGTCATGCATGAGATGCTAATGAATCACATGTTATTTTATCATATAAACATAGCATTAAAACTCACATTTTGAAACAATATCTTTTACAACATAATTCATTAAAAGTTAAGATAAAAACATTGTACATAAACCCATGGTTTCAAAGAGGTGGAATCCTACCAAAGACCACTAACATGTCCTTGCGCTTTCGTCCTGTAACTGCTCACGATCGTACACACCTTGTGAGGTCCCGTTACCTTATAATATATCAATCAATTAAAATCATGTCCCATTTGATTTACAATAATGTCTAAGTCCATAAACCAATCCCCATGGGATTCGGCCATAAACCATGGCCAAACCCATGGTCCATTATTTCTACTTAATTACCATATTGCCATCCATGGCTATCATTCCATTAACCTAACCCTTCATACATTACAACCATAAATCATTCCTCATGGGGTTCAGCCATACACCATGGCCAAACCCATGATCCATCACTTTTACACTTTATTACAACTTTGCCATTGCTCTAATCCTTAGTTAACATTTCATTCATTTTAATCTGACATACATAGACCCTATGTCCACCAAATAATTCCCATGGGATTCGGCCATACACCATGGCCGAACCCATGGTCCCTTATTTCCATTTCAATTATGATATTGCCATTTCCTCCAACACTTTATGTTTAGGTTTAAAACATAAGTCCATAAACATCTAAGTCCACCAATAACTCTTCATGGGGTTTGGCCATGCCACATGGCCGAACCCATGGTCCATAGTTCTTCATCATTTCCAATGTTTAAGACCATCTAAATCATTAACCTTCATCTATTATTTTCATCCATTAAATTTATTAAAATAGTCCACTTAATTTCAATATCTAAAACCCTAAGTCCATATATATTCCTTGGTGGGGTTCGGCCATACTACATGGCCGAACCTCACCCTTTGGTTTTGTGCCCTTCTTCCCTTAGGTAATCACTCATACCATAATTGTTTAACATGGTTAACAAATTAAATCCATAAAAGATCTCATGGGGTTCGGCCATACACTATGGCCAAACCCATGATCTTTCATTTTAGCCTATAATTACAACTTTGCCATCCTTTCCATGATCTAACTATATGAGTATAATTCCATAATTATTTATGGGGTTCGGCCATACCCCTTGGCCAAACCCATGGTCTAAGGTTCTTCACCAACAACCTCCCATTTAAACCCTTTTAAAACATACGTAATATTCCATGGTTTTCATCCTCCAAACTTCCATAAAAAAATCACCAAAGTCCTTCCATGGGGTTCGGCCATACAACATGGCCGAACCCTATGGTTCATCCTTTTCATTAAACCTCAGCATTCATCCCTTAATTTTTCTTCCATGGGGTTCAGCCATACCACATGGCCGAACCCTATGGTTCCTTATTTTAAACAAAATTATCAAACTACTTACCGGTTCCGCGACTCCTCCTGTTTTCCTTCGTTTGTTCTTGCTCTTCCAATCTTCTTCTTCCTTAGCCTTTTCCTCCTTCTTCTTGATCTTTAGCCGAGATTCTGACTTGAGAGAGAAAGAGAGAGTTCGGCCTTGAGTGTGTGTGTGTGCCGTGCGCCCCTTCTTCCTCTCTTTATAAAACCTCCACTTGGTCCCATAATTAGAAGGTGCCATGCGTCCCTTCAATTTAGTAGTGGCCTAATGTCGTTTTTATCCAAGGAAATAGACACCTTTTACCCTAGTGAATGACACAGGAAATAAGTGGAACGATGAACGCGAAAAGGGCCAAGCATAAGACCTTGGACATGTGATTGGATTATATTTTATTTAAGATACTCATGGACATGTAATTTGAGTAGCTAGACTTTGGACATATAATAATTTAGATAATTTACTATGGTTGGATGTTTATTTGGATAATTATGTTATGTTAATTATGATTAAAGACTTGACGTGCTTTGCTATCTAAAATGGAATATAATTAAGTTCTATTATAATTCCGCAGTTATGATTTTAATCCACATGTTCATGTTGTTATGTGTGAACCGTTTTCATGGACTTAGTCCATGCACACATAGGATTGGCCAGTTAAGGGTCGGACTTTAGAAGTTCGGACTTAACTCGCGTCGTGATGTCCCGCGCTTGCTCACTCTGTTATTTTTTTAAAAAAAATAGACTCTGATTTTCGGAAGCATAGTGAAAAAGGGCGCGGTGATACAGTCGGTATCAGAGTGAACAAGAAAGATTGAATTTTTCGAAATAACATTAAGACGGTATCATGTCTCACTGACAGATAAGAATCCCAACTGACAGACTCTTCAGCGTCCGCTGCACGGGGGCCGGATTAATTTACTTCGTTAGACTCAGATGGAACATTCAATCTGAGAACAACAATGAATGATAGCAAAGGAAGTACAGTCAAAATAAATGGATTTATCAAACATAGCAAAATAGGATATATTTCACCAATATACCCGAATTGAGAAACAAACAATAGATACTAAGGGAATTCCCCAAAAACAAAGGAAAATCAAGAATGCTTATTTGGAAATTTCCCCAAAAGAGGAAAATACAAACTTTACGATGAAGACTGAGTCTTGATATTTTTCAACGGCTTAGGGAAAAATGCCTTCAAAGAGAAATACCTGACAAAACCAAAAAGGGAAAGAAAAGGAGGTAGAAAAATCTCAACATGAAGAAGAGGAACGACAATCTCGACATGAAGAGGAAGAACAACCATCCCACCAAGAGGAGGAAGAACAAAGCAGCGTGAATATACCGGTGGTGCCTCCTGAACTACAAAGCTTGGTTCAAGTAGTGGTCACTTCGGTGCTTCAACAGCACTTGAACGGGAATGGAACCACCAACGAGACCAATGACAGGAACATGGTCAGGGACTTCCAGCAACAGCGCCGTCTTTACTTCAGAGGGAGAGAAGGGGCTGCCGGAGCAAAAAATTGGCTGAAAAACATCACTCAGATCCTGACCTTACTCAAGATTTTGAGTCATGCTGACAAGATTTCACTGGCCACGTCATAACTGATCGATGATGCCTGTAAATGGTGGGAGGTGGTAGAGAAGCAGCGAGCACTTCTTCCTGAAGGAGAGAGTATTGCAATGACTTGGGATCAGTTCTCAACTACCTTCTTGGACCATTATTTCCCTGAGGAGGAGAAGGAGCGCCAGACTCATGCTTTTCTATCTTTGGTACAGGGTACCATGACGGTGGCAGAGTACCACCAGGAGTTTCTCAACTTGTCTCGTTATGCATTCTATATGGTGGATATAGAGCATCGAAGGGCACGCAAGTTTGAGCGGGGCCTTTGGCCAAACATTAGGGCCAAAGTAACCATATTCAAGGCAGCTACATTGGCAGAGGTGGTCAGCAATGCCACCATAGCAGAGCAAGAGATGGCTGAGTTAGTGCGTTTTGACAACCGTCGAGCTCAGAGTGGGAGGGTACATTTCAGCCCAACAAAAAGTTTCGACCGAACTTTAGCAGACCCTCACCATCCATTGGGTCAACAGGGGGTTTTCGTCCCAATCATCCCTCCCCATCTGCATCAGTCATTCAGGCTCCCAAAAGGGTGAACAACTGTTTTCATTGTGATCAGCCGGGCCATTTTAAGAGGGAATGCCCACAACTAAACAAACCCTCTTATTCCAGAGGTTCATCTAGCCCACCAGCTAGACCAGCTAATTCACGAGGAGGCAGGACATTTAACCAGGCGGGACGAGCGCCTACAGGATCTGGACGATTGTTTACCTTAGCTCCTCCAGCAACAGAGGATCACTCTGTGATTCAAGCTATGGCGGTAGTCAATAGTTCATACGTCTTTGCTTTATTTGATTTTGGAACATGCCACTCTTTCATATCTGCTGCATTCATATCTACAACTGGAACTTTAATACAAAAACTGTCCACATCACTCACCATTGTATTCCCCGTCGGAGACACATCATTGGGGCTTATATGCACAGCAGTGAATATTGAACTCGCTGGACTCAGATTTGAGTTCAACTATTTGGTACTCGATATGACAGAGTACGATATTATCTTCGGCATGGACTGGTTGGGTAGTTTTCAAGCCAACATTGATTGCTATCGCCGCAGGGTGACATTTTCGTCCATGAATAACTTAAATAAAATGAAACTAGATTATCCAAGCTCCTAAACTTGGCTCTGATCGCACTCTTCGTTCCTTCCATTTCCTATGTCATCATCTAAGGTAGAAGTAGGGCGTTCGACAACGCGCCCAGTAGGTACTCCGAGTAGGGTCAAGACATGGATTAGTATGAACAAATCACATAAATATAAATAATACCAAAACCATGCAAGTAAATACCATGCCATGGGTGTCATATGCCATGAGTCCCACCCATCATCCATATCACAATCACAAAGTATTCCTCTTGATGGATAATCCACATCAAGGTATCCCCACGAATGCCTTATCGGTAGCCCCGAACGGAGTGTGGACTACGGTTACTTTTCAAACACAGTATAACCCCATGAATGCCTTATTGGTCGCCCCGAACGGAGCGTGGACTCCGGTTACAATTCAATCATATATCCCTTGGGTTGGAGAAGAGTTCTGGGTTAGCGGATGTTGAGTTTCCTTGTAACGCCCCGCCCTCTCCGAGAAATCAGAGTCTAATTTTTTTGAAAAAACAATAATAAACATCGAAAGAGAGCGGGCGGCGTCACGACGCGAGTTAAGTTCAGACTAATCAAGTCTGAACCTTAACTGGCCACCCATGTGTACATGGACTAGACCAAGATAAAAAGACACACAAGGAACTAAACAATAACTTGCGGAATAAACTAGACTAACTGCGGAAATAGAATGAATAGATAGCAAGTAACAGTCCCAATTAATAATTAACATAAAAACAACCATCCATAGTTACTAACCTAATCAAACCATAGCAAAGTATTAACTTATTACATGTCCACAAACTATAATTCAAATGACAGTAATAAAGAAGTCCAGTTCAACATTCAAGCGCTTAGGCTTGGCTCCCCTCCCTGTCATCGACCTTTTCTTTCCCTTTCCTTGCACCTGCATTCTCCTCTGAGGATAGAATTAGGACGTTAGATCAACGCGCCCAGTAGGTTCCCGAATCAGGGTTACCACATGGTTAGCTTGTAAAACATGTATATATCAAATATATGATTATCAAATACAGGTAAAACAATGCTATGAAATATGCACATGCAATGAGTCTCACCCAACATGCACATTCATAACCATCACTTGACGTACCTCGCACCGTCAAGGTAAATCACAATAACATTTCTCCTGGACGGACCTGCATCGCCTAAGGAGACCAATGTATTTTCTCAGTATCATGACATTTCTCCTGGCGGGACCTGCATCGCCTAAGGAGACCAATGTCCTATCATCATCATAATTCTACTCCTGGCGGGACCTGCATCGCCTAAGGAGGTCTAGAGTTGCATCACAGCAAATCACTGGAGAGTGGTCTCCGGGTTCCACAATCTTCATCCCATGCCATGCATGAGATGTAAATGCATTGTATGTCATTTGTAAACAAAAAATATATCATTCGAAACCACATAAAATAAACAAGAGTATCATAAAAACTAGGATAAAACTGTGGTTACAAGTAGGTAGGAAACCTACTGAAGATTCACTTCAGCATTTGATCTTTCTTTAGCGTCACTAGGTCACGACTTGCACGTCATTCAACTTCCGGTACCTTGTCCATATAACAATCAGTAAATCATACTATCATTCACTTATTCATTCACATCTAAGACCCAACCACATCATGTGGGGTTCGGCCATGCCCATGGCCGAACATCACCAACTTAGGATTTAACCTTTTAAAACTACCGATCCATTCCATGTAATGGATCCACACCAAAACCTATTGTCATGATCTATGATCTTTACATTTGAAACCTTTTAATTCAATACAAACCTTCCACACAAATTACTCCATATGAAGTGGTCCATTTAACCCGTACCATGATCCATGGGGTTCGGCCCTATACATGGCTGAACCCTATGGTTCATTTGGTCCAATAATCACCATGATTATTCATGGTTTTAACATGCTAATTCAACCATGAATAATACATGGTTCAGCCTCATATTAATCAACCAAAAACAGTAACCAAGTATTCCATTAATTGCCATAAGAACACCATAACTTTATATGGTTTTTATCTCACAAACCCATCAAATACTTTCATGGAAATGTCATACCATTTCATGGGGTTCGGCCAACCCAATTGGCTGAACCTCATGGCCTATGGTTTAGATCCTTTTTTCGTCAAATAAATATCTTTATTTAAAACACATAAGCTCTCCACAATTGATATGATTTCCATCTTCTTGAAAGCCATACCAAACAATCAAATACTTACATGGGGTTCGGCCATCCAAGGTGGCCGAACCCTATGTCCATGTTTTGGTCCTCTTAAACATGTTTTAGGTCTCATTTAGACATATGGTAATCAGTATAATGTTACCATGCTTTTACCCTTCAAAACCATCCAAATAAGTCCATCACTTTGTATGGTTTCCATTTTGTAAAACTCAATCCAAATAACCATAATACTTCATGGGATTCAGCCATTCAAGATAGCCGATCCCAATGGTCCATTTCATCAATTTAAATCTATGATTTAGACCCATGATACCTTCAGTCCTTTTGTCATTCAAATCCATGTTTTTAACCCTCTTTAAAACATGCATTTGAGTCTTAAAGAAACATTAAAAACAGTCCACAAATATTCATAGTTTCTATGTTTCAAAAAACATCAAAAACAGCCAATCATTTACATGGGGTTCGGCCCTCATGGTGGCTGAGCCCTATGATCATTTTTACCATTTCAAAACTTCTATTACTCAAGATTAAAACCTTGGTGCATTCGGCCATAACCATGGCCCAATACATACCCTTTTTCTTATAACTTGTTTGACTTGAACACTTAAGAAATCTTACCAATTTTCTTTTGCCTAAGATCCTTGGCTTCTCCCCTCTATTTCTTCCTTTCTTCCTTAATCCTTTGCTGGTTTATGCTTGATTAACTGGTGCCAAAACCTCTGCTGTTCAGCCAAGAAAAACGAACTTGAAGAGAGAGAGAGAGAGAGATGGGAATTTCTTGGATTTTCAATGTGAAAATCGGCCAAGAATGGTAACCCTTCCCTTTTATAATTTCAGTCCCATTTTCCATTCATTTACCCTTATTTAATTTTGCCAAAACTGATGGGATATTGGGTGTCATCCAAGACACCCCCTCACCCAAACGGTGCAACCTTTCATTTCAGCCCATGCATCTCATGAGATGAAATGCATGCCGCCCAAGCTTGGTGTCCCTTGGCTTTGCCAAGGCACCTCTTCACTCTCAATGGCTGGGATTGATTCTCCAAGAGTTATGTGTGATTAACAATACCTTTCCACTTCCTCTTGACTCACTTAACTCATGATATTTTTATTCTAACCCAACTCATCCAACTCATCACATTTAATGCACCAAGTTTGAGTCAACTCTTTTCTTAAATCAAAGTCACTCCAAATCAATCCAACTCAAGCTGAACTAACTCATACTTGAGTTCAATTGAGGACCCACACGGTCATCCGTGGTCAACTTGGTCAACCCGACCCACTGGGTCCCCAATCAGCCCCTTGACCCGTTTTGACAACATGACCCATTCATGGGCTGATTTTTGCCATTTTTAATTGGTTTTCACTTGTGTTTCAAGCCTACCCATTTTTACTATACTTGATTTCCAATCAGTTCAGCTTGACCCCATTTAATTTGAGCTTACACAATGGTCAAATCATCCATTATGACCCATTGGGTCCAATTGGGCCCTTTGACCCATTTAGCCATTTTCGACCCAATTGATGTACATTACCCATCCAATCAAACTTGACATTTATAATGTGCTCAAATGATCTTAATTTGAGCAATGGGCCCCACCATTTCCTTATTTGACATCACAAAATAATTAATTTAACAAACCAGGGGCATTTTCGTAATTATCCACTTCATTGAGAAATTGGGGTGTTACAATATAACCCTCTTTTTAAAAATTTTGTCCCGAAAATCGAGCGAAGTAGGGTTCTCAAATTAAATTATATAAATAATTCAGGGTGAGCTGTTCTCATCTCTGATTCAAGTTCCCATGTGGCCTCTTCATCACCATGTCGGTCCCATACCACTTTTACGAACTGAATCGCTCTGTTTCGCAACACCCTTTGTTCGGTCTCCACTATCCTGACCGGCTTCTCGACATACGTCACGTCGCTTTGTACTTCAATATCCTGAACATTCAAAACATGGGACAGATCCGGATTATACTTTCTTAGCATTGACACATGAAACACATCATGTAGAGCTGCTAACTGCGAAGGAAGTGCTAATTGTTAAGCTACATCCCCCATCCTTCTTATAATGGAAAACGGTCCCACATATCTTGGTGACAGTTTTCCTTTCTTGCCAAACCTCATGTGTCCTTTCCGTGGCGAGACCTTTAGAAATACCATGTCCCCCATTTCAAACTCAAGGAATCTTCTTCTTTTGTCAGCATAACTCTTCTGCCGACTCTGTGCAGTCAATAAGTGTTGACGTATCAACTTAATTTGTGCGGTAATCTCTGCGACTAATTCCAGTCCAATCAATGCAGGCTCTCCGGCCTCTATCCAACATACCAGTACCTACACAGTCTACCATATAATGCCTTGTATGGAGCCATCTGAAGGCTTGCCTGATAGCGGTTGTTATACGAGAACTCCACCAGTGGCAAGTGGTCCTCCCATCCACCCTTGAAATCTAACATGCATGCTCTCCGCATGTCTTCCAAGGTTTGTATTGTCCTTTCAGACTGTCCATCAGTCTATGGATGGAAAGCAGTGCTAGTCAATAAGTTTGTCCCCATGGCTGACTGCATGTTTTGCCATACTCTGCCGGTAAAACGGCCATCTCTGTCCGATACTATCGTTCGGGGAATGCCATGTAGCCGAATGATCTCTTTAATATACCGCCGACCCAACGTCTCAGATGAATCCGTCATCTTGATAGGAATGAAATGTGCGGACTTGGTCAGCCGGTCGACTACGACCCATATTGCGTCATTACCCTTTGAAGACCTTGGCAACCTTGATACAAAGTCCATGGAAATGTGTTCCCATTTCCATTCTGGCACTGTTAAGGGTTTGAGTAACCCTGGTGGCTTTTGGTGTTCAGTCTTAACTTGCTGACAAGTTAGACAATGTGCCACGAATTCCGCCACATCCCTTTTTAGTCCATGTCACCAATAATGCCTCTTTAAATCATGGTACATTTTGGTGCTGCCCGGATGAATAGAGAGCTTAGACTGATGTGCCTCAATCAGTAGTTCTTTCCTGCAACTCTTTGGCACAAATGTTCTTCCCCGGAATAAAAGACTTTGTCCTGGTCTTAATTCCCATTCCGGTATGTCTACGCCAGTGGACATCTTGGCCCATATTTCCTCCATCTCCAGATCTGTTCTTTGTTCTTGTTCAATCTTGGTGACTATATTGGACTGTATGACTAAATTATACATACTCCCACAGTTGTTGATATGAAGATTGAACTCTCGAATGGTGTGCAACATCTCCCATTCTGTTATGATCAAGCATACGACTGATGCATGAGATAGGCGGCTGAGAGCATCCACCACCTTGTTCGCCTTGCCTGGATGGTATTGAAGCTCGAACTCATAATCCGCCAGATACTCCATACATCTACGCTGCCTTAGATTGAGCTCCTTCTGACCAAATAAATATTTTAAACTCTTATGATCAGAAAATACCTCAAAATTTTCACCGTAGAGGTAGTGTCTCCAACTTTTAAGAGCAAAGACCACTGCAGCTAGCTCCAAATCATGTGTGGGGTAGAGGCGTTCATGCACCTTCAACTGCCTTGATCCATAAGGCACCACACGATGACGTTGCATGAGTGAACACCCTAGTCCCTCTCCTGAAGCATCGCATTGTACTTCATATCCTTTGCCCCTTTCTGGCAAAATTAAAATAGGAGCAGTGGTAAGTCTACTTTTCAGTTCCTCAAACCTCCGATTGCATAGATCTGTCCACTCATATTTGACTCCCTTCTGAGTGAGTCGAGTCAATGGAGATGCAATTTTGGAAAAATGCATGATAAATTTCCGATAATAACCCGCCAATCCTAAGAAACTGCGGATCTGGGTAACATTCTTTGGCGCTTTCCATTCACTTACTGCCGCCACTTTAGCTGGATCCACGGCTATACAGTTTTCTGTTATGACATGTCCCAAGAAATTGAACTCGGATAACCAGAATTCACATTTACTGGCCTTGGCATATAGCTTATTCTGCCTCAAAGTATTCAAAACTATACGTAAATGTTCTGCATGTTCCTCCTGACTCTTAGAATAGATCAGGATATCATCAATGAATACGATTACAAATTGATCCAAATAGGGACGGAAGATTCTGTTCATTAAATCCATGAACACAGCCGGAGCATTTGTGAGTCCAAATGGCATGACCACGAACTCAAACAGTCCATACCGCGTCCGAAAGGCTGTCTTTTCTATATCTTCCTCCCTAACTCGGATTTGATGATAACTAGATATCAAATCAATCTTTGAAAAATGGCTAGAACCCCTCAATTGATCGAATAAATCATCGATCCTGGGTAGAGGGTACTTGTTCCGGACTGTTAGCTGATTCAGCTTCCGGTAGTCCACGCACATCCGAAGTGAACCGTCCTTCTTCTTCACAAACAACACTGGTGCTCCCCATGATGATGTACTGTTCCGGATGCAACCCAGCCTAAGCAGTTCATCAATCTGCTTCTTTAGCTCCGACATCTCTGCTGGTGCCATCCAATAGTGTGGTAACGACACTGGTGCTGTGCCAGGGTACAACTTGATCTCGAAGTTGATCTCCCTCATAGGCGGTAAACTAGGGAGTTCCTTTGGAAATACATCCGCAAATTCTTGTACAATTGCCAGAAGTTCAGTAACTGGAGCTTTATTTATGGTGATATTATTCAATACCACGTGGTTTAACCCTTCCTGTAGTCCACTCTGTTTATCTGAACGAACTACGTATTGTTTGCCCTCGGGTTACCAAAATGTCACTCTTCGGCGATAACAGTCGATGTTGGCATGAAACTTAGCCAACCAATCCATGTCGAATATTATATCATACTCAGACATGTCAAGCACCAGATAATTGAACTCAAATCTGAGTCCAGTTAATTCAGTGTTAACCGTCGTACATATAAGTCCCAATGCCGAGTCTCCGACAGGGGACACAATTGTAAGTGCTGTGGCTAATCTTTGAACTAATGTACCGGTAGCAATAATAAATGATGCAGCTATGAAGGAGTGTGATGCTCCAGAATCAAATAGTGCATATGCATAAGAACTACTCACTACCGCCATACCTTGTATCACCGCATGATCTTCTTCTTCTGGAGACGTTAGAGTAAATAATCGTCCAGCTCCAGCAGGGTTAGAACCTCGACCTCCCCGACTTTGCAATCTACCTCCTCTGGAGTTTACCGGTCTAGCTGGCGGACGAAATGATCCTCTGGAGTATGACAGCCTGTTGAGTTTTGGGCAGTCCTTTTTGAAGTGACCTGGTTGATCACAGTGATAGCAAGTGTTCACTCCTCTAGATGCTTGAGTGACTGCTACTAATTGGGAGGGCTGATTGGGACGAAAGCCCCCAGTTGATCCAACAGACGGCGAGGGTCTGCTGAAGTTCGATCTGAACTTCTTGTTGGGTTGATACGCACCCCTCCCACTCGGCGCTCGGCGGTTGTCCACTCTTGCAAATTCCGCCAATTCTTGTTCCACAATGGTAGCCCTGCTAACTACTTCCGCCAGAGTGGCTGCTTTGAACACGGTTACCCTGGCCCTAATGTTTGGCCGTAACCCACGCTCGAACTTGCGAGCCCTCCGATATTCCGTGTCCACAACATAAAATGCATAAATTGACAGGCTGAGAAATTCTTGGTGATACTCAGCCACCGTCATCGAGCCTTGCACTAATGTCATAAACGCCTGAATCTGACGTTCCCTCTCTTCCTCTAGAAAATAGCACTCTAAGAATGTCGCTGAGAATTGCTCCCAGGTCATAGCAATTCTTTCTCCTTCTGGCACAAGTGCCTGCTGTTTCTCCACTACTTTCCACCATTTAGCAGCGTCATCTATTAGCTATGACGTGACCAATAGAATTTTGTGAGCATGACTCTTGATATTCAAAAGAGCCAGTATGTGGGAGATCTTTTCCAGCCAGTTCTCAGCTCCGATAGGCCCTTCTCTGCTCCTAAAGTAAGGTGGGCGCTGTTGTTGAAAATCTCTGACCATGTTACAGTCATTAGTTTCACTCGTGCTTCCACCTCCGCTCATATGTTGTTGGAGGACAGAAGTGACTACTGCCTGTACCAAGCTCTGTAGTTCATGCGGTACATGTGGTATAGTCACGTTGCTGTTGCTGTTTCCTTCTTCCTCCCGTCGGTATGAAGAGTCATTACCTTCCTTTTCGTCCCGTCGATATTAAAACCTTGGTGTATTCGGCCATAATCCTGACCCAATACATACCCCATTTGTTCCATGTTATTAAACCAAAATAACACATAGATACTTACCAAATTTTCCAAACTTTCTTCTTGCCTTTGATCCTTGGTTTCTCCCTTTTATTTCTTCTTTCTTTCCTTAATTCTTTGCTGGTTTATGCTTGAATTACTGGTGCCAAAAACATCTGCTGTTCCAGCCAGGAAAAACGAATTGGAGAGAGGGAGAGAGAGATGGGAATTCTTGGATTTCCAAAGTGAAAATCGGCCAAGATGGTAATATTTTCCTTTTGTAGTTTCAGCCCCATCTCCCATTCATCCTCCCTATTTAATTTTGTTAAAACCGATGGGGCATTGGGTGTCAACGAAGACACCCCTTGGTGCCAAACATTGCATCTCTTTGGAAATGAACCAATGCATCCATTCATGAATGGGTGCCGCCCAACCTTGGTGTCCCTTGGTTTTGTCAAGGCACCTCTTCATACCAACGGCTGAGATTGATTCTGATCAAGTGTTGTGTGAGATTACAACTCATTTCCACCTCCTCTTGACTCACTTAACTCATGATATTTTTATTCTAAACCAACTCATCCAACTCATCACATTTAGTGCACCAAGTTTGAGTCAACTCTTTTCTTAAATCAAACTCACTTCAAGTCATTCCAACTCAAGCTGAACTAACTCATTCTTGAGTTCATTTGAGGGCCCACACGATCATCCGTGGTCAACTTAGTCAACCCGACCCATTGGGTCCCCAATCAGCCCCTTGACCCGTTTTGACAACTTGACCCATTAATGGGCTGATTTTGCCACTTTTAAATGGTTTTCACTTGTGCATCAGACCTACCCATTTTTGCTCTACCTGATTTCCTATCAGTTCAGCTTGACCCCATTTAATTTGAGCTTACACAATGGTCAAATAATCCATTATGACCCATTGGGTCCAATTGGGCCATTTGACCCATTTAGCCATTTTCGACCCAATTGATGTTCATTACCCATCCAATCAAACTTGACCTTTATACTGTGCTCATATGATCTTAATTTGAGCAATGGGCCCCACCATTTCCTTATTTGACATCTCAAAATAATTTTCATAATTATCCACTTCATTGAGAAATCGGGGTGTCACATTCACTGCCGCTACTTTAGCCGGGTCCACGACTATACCTTCCTCTGATATGATGTGCCCCAAGAAGTTGACTCCAGATAGCCAAAATTCACACTTGCTGGCTTTGGCATACAATTGGTTCTTCCTCAAAGTGTCTAAGACTATCCGCAGGTGCTCGACATGTTCCTTCTGACTTTTGGAATAGATCAGAATATCATCAATGAATACAATCACAAACCGATCCAAGTAAGGACGGAATATCCTATTCATTAGGTCCATGAACACAGCCGGTGCGTTTGTAAGTCCAAACGGCATGACCACATATTCATATAAGCCATACCGTGTCCTGAAGGCCGTCTTCTCTATGTCCTCCTCCCTAACCCGGATTTGATGGTACCCAGACATTAGATCAATCTTGGAGAAGTGAGAGGAACCCCTAAGTTGATCAAACAAATCGTCAATCTGGAGTAGGGGATACTTCTTCATGACAGTCAGCTGGTTCAACTTTCTATAATCCACACACATTCGCAGGGTACCGCCTTTCTTCTTCACAAATAATACCGGGGCTCCCCATGCGGAAGTGTTGTTCTGAATAAAACCCAGTCTGAGTAGTTCATCAATCTGCTTCTTCAACTCAGTCATCTCAGCTGGTGCCATCCTATAATGGGGTAATGATACTGGAGCGGCACCGGGGTATAACTTGATTTCAAAGTCTATCTCCCTCTTGGGTGGCAAACCAGGGAGCTCTATTGGGAATACCTCGGCATAATCTGCTAATACAGCCGGAAGTTCAATTATTGGTGCTCTATCTAATCTGAGGCTGTTCAAGGCAAGATGGTTCAATTCTTCCTGCAGCTTCTAGGGATGCCCTGTCTGTCAGCGTGTACCACGTATCGCTTTCCCTCGGGTGACCAAAATATCACCCTACGAAGATGGCAATCAATATGGGCTTGATATGTAGTCAACCAGTCCATGCCAAATATAACATCGTATTCAGCCATATCGATTACTAAATAGTTGAACTCGAATCTGAATCCCACGAGTTCAGTGTTCAATGCCGTACATATGAGTCCTAATGATGTGTCTCTGACGGGGGATACAATGGTAAGTGATGTGGACAGGTTTTGTACTAATGTGCCCGTAGCAGATATGAATGCAGCAGATATAAATGAATGTGAAGCTCTAGAGTCAAATAATGTAACAACATAGGAACTACCAACTACAGCCATACCTTTAATCACTGAGCGATCCACCGCTACTGGAGAAGGTATGGTAAAAAGCCGTCCAGATCCTGTAGGGTTTGTCGCCTGCCCCGCCTGGTTGTATGCTCTGCCTCCTCGCGACTGAGCTGGTCTAGCTGGAGGGCGGAAGGAACTCCTAAAGTTAGAGGGTCGGCTGGTCTGTGGACACTCCCTCTTGAAGTGGCCCTGTTGGCCACACTGACAACAGGTGTTCCCACCCCGGGAAACCTGAGTGACTGATGCTGATGGGGAGGGTTGATTGGGACGAAAGCCCCCTGTAGATCCCGTGGAGGGTGAGGGTCTGCTAGAATTCGGGCGGAACTTCTTGTTGGGTTGAAATGCACCCCGTCCACCTTGCCCTCGGTGGTTGTCAAACCGCACTATCTCATTTAACTCTCGTTCTGCGATAGTGTCCCTGCTGACCACCTCTGCCAGTGTGGGTTCCTTGAAAATGGTCACCTTAGCTCTGATGCTCGGCCGAAGGCCCCGCTCAAACTTACGGGCTCTTCGGTGCTCGGTATCCACCATATAAAATGCATAGACGGATAGCTTAAGAAATTCTCTGTGGTATTCTACCACCGTCATGCTGCCTTGTACCAATGATAAGAAGGCTTGAGTCTGGCTCTCTCTTTCCTCCTCCGGAAAATATTGTTTTAGAAAGGTGGCTGAGAACCATTCCCATGTCATGGTGATCCTTTCCCCTTCTGGTACCAGTGCTTGTTGCTTTTCTACAACTTCCCACCAATTACTGGCATCTTCGATCAGTTGAGATGTGGCCAGCAAAATCTTATCAGCAGGACTGGTAATCTGGAGCAGATTCAAGATCTGAGTGATCCTTTTTAACCAATGCTCCACTCCGACAGCCCCTTCTTTTCCCCTGAAGTAGGGAGGACGCTGTTGATGGAAATCTCTAACCATGTTCCGTTTGTTGGAGTCGTTGGTCGTCGTGTCCCCATTCAAGTGTTGTTGGAGAACAGAGGTGACCACTGCTTGAACTAACTCCTTCAGCTCGGGAGGCAAAACAGGTATGTTTACACTATTTTGTCCCTCCTCTTGATGAGGCGGCTGTACCTCCTCTTCCTGACGAGGTGGTGGTACCTCTTCTTCTACCCGTGGGTTTTTGCGAGTCTTCTTTTTGGCGGCATTTCCTAAGTCATTGAAAACATTTATTGACTTAGTCCCTTCATAATGTTGGCGCGTTCATATACATTTAGTTTTTGGGAAAAATTTGCCAATATAGACATACTTAGTCTTTGAGGGGATAATTTCCTAAGTATTACGTATTGTCTCTCATTTTGGGGGAAAATTGCCAAATATGCATACTTTGTTTTTGGGGAAAATTTCCTAAGTATTTAAGTATCGTCTCTCATTTTGGGGGAAAATTGCCAAATATGCATACTTTGTTTTTTGGGAAAATTTCCTAAGTATTAAGTATTGTTCCTTTTGGTGAAATCGGGGAATTTTTCCTATGTTTGATAAATCCATCAATGTTATAATGATTGTCCTTCCCTTGCTATCATTTCCTTACGTCAGATGTGGCTCTCAGATTGAATGTTTCAGTTTGAGTCAATCGAAGTAAATTAACCCGGCCCCCGTGCAGCGGACTCTGAAGAGTCGGTCAGTTGGGATTCTTATCTTTCAGTAAGACATGAAATCGTCTTAATCATACTTCGAGAGATTCATTCTTCCAATTTCGCTCTGATACCAACTGTAACGCCCGCCCCATTTTCACTAAAATCAGAGTCTAATTTTTTTTTTAAAAAAAGTGACAACGGGCGCGGACATCACGACGCGAGTTAAGTCCAAGCTTCTAAAGCCCGGCCCTTAACTGGCCAACCCTACGCGTACGCGGAACGAAGTCCACCAGAACGGTTTACGCGTAGAAAGTAAGCTCGCGAAATATAATTATATGCGGAACATTATAATAGAGACTATCCTACCAGTTTTAGATAGCAAGGCAGTACGACGCTTAAATTACTAAAATACCCCTATGTTCATAATTATATCTCAAATGATAACGTCCAGAGTACAGTCCAAACTATAGCAAGAAACAGTAATTATTACAATACGACAAGCTAAGCTACTTAAATTACATTTCCAAAATAAACTTAAATAAAGCTAAGTAACCGCTTTCCCAAGCTCCTAAGCTTGGCTCCCGTCACGTCCACCGTTTTCGCCGTCTCCTGCGTCATCAGCTAGGGTAGAAGTAGGGCGTTAGACAACGCGCCCAGTAGGACTCCGAATAGGGCTAGCACATGGATTAGTGATAACAAACATACCGATAACAATATAATAACATCATAAAATGAATGCCATGCCATGGGTGCCTATGTCATGTGTCCCACCCATCATCCATATCATCATACAATGTCATATCCCCCTTGACGGCAAATCCTCGTCAAGGTGTCCCCATGTTTGCTTCTCGGTCACCCCGACGGAGCATGAATTCCAGTTATAGCATATCAAGCTATCCCCATGTTTGTTTCTCGGTCGCCCTGACGAAGCATGGACTCCGGTTATAGCACCTCAGGCTATCCCCATGTTTGCTTCTCAGTCGCCTCGATGGAGCATGGACTTCGGTTCCTTTATTTTCCCGCCCATGCCATGCATGAGATGTAAGTGCATTATGCTATGTAGTATATATATAATTCATATCCTTAATATAAAATCCATAGCATTGAAATATAATCCATAGCCTTAAAAATATCATCCATAGCATTAAAATACAATCCATAGCATTTAAAATACCATCCATAGCATTAAAGTATAATCCATAGCATTTAAAACCCATCTTAAAATAAATCATATAATTACTGAAATAAAACGAGGAAACCATCACATACACATAATCCACAGCTTACAAAAAGGTAGGAATCCTACCGAATACCGCTTAGCGTCCCTTTACATTTCCGTTCGGTAATCCGGTCGCCGATCGCGTACCGTTTGCGATGTCCCGATACCTTATTATACATTTACCAAATTAGTCTATATTTATCCATGATTAAGTCCCTAACTGATCGCAAACTTAGATCCATTAATGATCCCTAACCATGTTACAAGATTATCAAAATCAGCCCTTAACTTAGCCTCATTTCCATTGATTTAAACACATGCATAATTCCAAATTTTTTGCCCATTAAACATTCTAATTTTGTGAGCCTAAAATGCAGCAACCCTAAGCTCCATTTAATCACTCATAATGTCATCTTAATGCACCCAAGTTCATGTCCAACCTACATGGGGTTCGGCCATGTACCATGGCCGAACCCATGGCTCTTCATTGTGGCCAATAATTACGGTTTTGCCACTACACTTCCATGCTTTGGTATTTCCTCCATCCATGTACATTTTTTGTCCATAACTCATCCATATGCTTAGCCCCATTAATGATTCATTAACCATGACATAACATCCCTAAAATCAGCCACTTAATTTAATTAAATTTCCAATCATCTAATCCCATACATAATTCAATTTTTAGCCCATAACATGACCTACCAATGGGTCATGGGTTCGGCCATACACCATGGCCGAACCCATGATGCATTTTTCCCATTTTTCTTGGGTCCATTTTATCTCATTTGGTCCTACCATAAATGAATTTAAGTCATACATTTAAATCATCCTTCATTAATCATCATGAGGTACACTTTGGTTCATTAATTTAACCATCATTCCATTTCATTTTTCTTGGTTCCAAAAACACCAAATTCCTCAAAGTCTCCCCATAGGGTTCGGCCATGTACCATGTCCGAACCATGGTCCATAGTTTTTATTTTAAAAACTTCATTTCCACCCATTTAAACCTTATTTAAAGTACTAAGGAAAAATCCACTTAATTACCATTAACCTTCTCCATTAATTTCCATACTTTTATAACCATTGAGTACATCATTACATCACCATAGGGTTCGGCCATACACCATGGCCGAACCCATCGTTCATGATTCACCATTTTCCTATGCCTCTTGAGGCCACAAAATCATTCACACACTCAATGATTTTTCCTCATTTAAACCCGTTTAAATTTTTCCAACATTTGATCATTTACAACCCTAAACATCATAATCATTCTCCATGACTTTAAACTTAAAAACCCTAATTAAAATCATCAACCATTTACCATGGGGTTCGGCCATCCTACATGGCCGAACCCTATGGTTCATCAATCCATTCAAAAACCCATACTTACATGCTTAATCCATTTAATTACATAACGTCCTTAATCCTTTTTATTTATTATTTTTCTTAATCTATCTCTCCCCTTTTCATCCATTTCTCATCATATCATTGGATGGATCTTAGATCTAAGGCCCATAACATTTGTGGCCACCATCCATTCTAAAAAATGGATTCCATAAACACATCTTAACCTTTAAAAAAATATAAATTCTTGTTTAAGAATTCCTTACCACACCGACGACTCCTCTGGCCTTTCTTTCTCCTCTTGATTTCCTTAGCCCTTTCTCTTCTTCTTCTCCTTGTTGTTCGGCCACTATGTGCTTGATCAAGATGGAGTCTCCAAGGTTAGGGTTTGGCTAAGGTAGGGTTAGATTTTGAGAGAGGGAGAGGGGAGGAGGGGATGGAAAATCATCTCAAGCTTGGGTCTTGAAGTCGTGGTCTGCCAAGCCTAGTTTTTTTCCTTCTTTTCTTCTAAGTTTCTTCTTCTTTCTTGGTGTTTTCCTTGGGAGAGAGAGAGAGGACGGTTTTGGGAGAGGGAATGAAGAGATGGAGATGAGATGGGACTCTAAACCCATTCCCATCTCATCTTGGTGGCTTGGGTTACACTCCTCCATCATTCCATTTGACCAACCAACATGGGTAAGCATGGCTTGCATGTCCTTGGTGGTGGTGGTTGGGATAAAACCACCACCATGCCAACGGTTTTGGGTCTTTAAGGTGGGTGGTTTGGTCTTCCCATCAAGTCCATTGACTACCCATCATGGATAGGGGTATGGGCTCTCGTGCCTTTGGTGGTGGTGGTTGGAAGGAAACCACCCCACATGCCAATGGTTTTGTGTGTGTTTGAATGAGTGGTTTGGGTGGTTTCAATGAGATGAAACCACCCCTTTGACTCCTCCTTTGACTTATTTGACTAACCTAAGTATTTAATTAATTCATTTGATTAATTTGATACTTTAATTTAGGTCCCTTAATACATCATTTAATTCCATCTAATCTCTTTAATTCTTCTCCATGAATCCACCCATGGTTGACCAAGTCAACCATGGTGGTCAGCCCCACCAATTCTTAGTCTACCCGCCACTCACTTGATGAGGTGGAGGTGGGCCCCATTCGGCCATGTCACTTAAACCCCATTAATCTTAACTTACATGATTTAAAATAATTTAATCAACTTAATTTACTTTAATCCACCTTAGTCCCCTTAACTTATCCATGGTTGACCAAGTCAACCATGATGGTTGGCCCCACCTTTTCCTTGGTCCACACGCCACCTCACTTGGTGAGGTGGAGGTGGGCCCCACTTGGTTATGCCATCTTAACCTTCTCATCATTAACTTAGGTGGTTTAACTCCAATTCAACCCATTTCATTTAATTGGGTCACCATTGGGTCCATGGCCCAATTAAATTATTTTCTATCATTTACCTTAGAATTTGACTCATTTTGACCCATTGGGTCCCAAATGGTTATCGGGCCCACTTTGACCATTATTGACCCCTTAAATGAATTCCATCCAATCCATGGTCCATTGGACCATACTTGGGCCCTTGCCCCAAAATTTGATCCATTTAACATCCATAACATCAAAATTCCAATTTTTTTCATTATTAAAATAAATAAATGCCATATATATGTTGATTTAAAAATTCTGGCTATTACATGTCCCGCCAGGAGAAATGTATAATGATGAGAATCACATTGGTCTCCTTAGGTGATGAGGGTCCCGCCAGGAGAAATAATATGATGATGAGAGCCACATCGGCCTCCTTAGGCGATGCAAGTCCCGCTAGGAGGAATATCATCAAGAAAAAATGAAAGTGCATTGTGATTTACCTTGACGGTGAGAGTCTCGTCAAGTGATGGCTACGTATATGCATGATGGGAGGGACTCATTACATGTGCATATTTACATAGCATTGATTTATCTGTTTTGATGATCATATATATTATGATATATGCATGTTTTTATATACTAACCATGTGGTAGCCCTAATCGAAAATCCTACTGGATGCGTTGATCTAACGCCCTAATTCTATCCTTAGAGGATAATGCAGGAAATGGAAAAGGGAAAGAGAAGGCCGTGGACCTGGAGGGGAGCAAAGCTTAAGCGCTTGATTGATGTTTGGGATGTCTTAGTTATTGTCTTTTAGTTATATCTCATGGACATGTAATAAGTTGATACCTTTGCTATGGTTTGATTATGGTATTGACAATGGATGGTTGGATAAGTTATTTTAATAATTGAGACTTGTATTTGCTATCTAATCAGTTTATTTCCGCAGTTTGTCTAATTTACTCTGCATAATTTGTTTAGTTCCATGTGTGGATTGTTATCGTGGGTTTAGCCCATGCACACATGGGTGGCCAGTTAAGGGTCGGACTTAGGAAGTCCGAACTTAGCTCGCGTGGTGACACCGCCCGCTCTCTTCCAATGTTATTATATTTTATAAAAAAAAAAAATTAGACTCTAATTTCTCGGAGAGGGCGGGGCGTTACAGTTGGTATCAGAGCGAAACAGGAAGTTGAATCATCGAAGTAAGATTAAGACGGTTTCATGTCTCACTGACAGATAAGAATCCCAACTGACCGACTCTTTGGAGTGTAACACCCCGATTTCTCAATAAGATGAATATTTACGAAAATGCCCCTGGATTGGTAAATTTATTAATTATGATGTTAAATGAGAAAATAGTGGGGCCCATTGTTCAAATTAAGATCCTATGAACATATTATAAGGGTCAAATTATAATGGA
Source organism: Chimonanthus salicifolius (assembly GCA_013350335.1). Classification (NCBI taxonomy): domain Eukaryota; kingdom Viridiplantae; phylum Streptophyta; class Magnoliopsida; order Laurales; family Calycanthaceae; genus Chimonanthus; species Chimonanthus salicifolius. Next base: position 62,688,061 of record CM023540.1, read on the forward strand.
TGGGTAATGTACATCAAATTAGGTCAAAATGGTTAATTGGGTCAAAGAATTCTCAACGGTTGGAATAATTACGAAAATGCCCCTAGATTGGTGAATTTAATAAATGTGATTGTAAATAAGGAAATAGTGGGGCCCATTGCTCAAATTAACATCATATGAACACATTATGAATGTCAAGTTTGATTGGATGGGTAATTTCTCAATGAAGTGGATAAATTACGAAAATGCCCCTGATGTGTTAAATTAATTATTTTGTGATGTTAAGTAAGGAAATGGTATGGCCCATTGCTCAAATTAAGATCATATGAGCACATTATGAATGTCAAGTTTGATTGGATGGGTAATTTACATCAATTGGGTCGAAAATGGCTAAATGGGTCAAAGGGCCCAAATGGGACCCATCGGGTCTTACTGGATTATTTGACCGCTTTGTGATTTTAAATTAAATGGGGTTAAGCCTATTTGATTGGAAATCAAGTGGAGAAAAAATGGGTAGGCTTGATCCATATGTAAAAACCAATTAGAAATGACCAAAATACCATAATTGGGTCATGGAGTCAAAAACGGGTCAAGGAGCTAAAAGTGGACCCAACGGGTCGAGTTGACTATAGTTGACCGTGTGGACCCTCTAGGGAGCTAAAACACGAGTTAAATCAGTTGAGTGGAACTGAAGTGAGTTGGAATTAAATCAAGGGTTGAGTTAACTCATGTGCATTGAATGAAATGCATTAATTATGGTGAGTTGGAACTTGAGTTGAGTGAGTCAAAAATGGAAGTCAAATGGGCTGAAAATTCAGTGAGTTAAGTGGAATATGAGGAGGTGTGGTGATCTCAAACAAACCAAAACAAGTCCCACACGTTGGGGACTTGTTATGGAGAGTTTCATGCAAAACATTAAATGGAATATGGGGGGTTTCTATTCCATTTGGAAACCCCAAGCCTTCAATGTTGGAATGCCAATGGGTGCATTTGTTGGCAGCAAGTGTCCCATTGGTTTAGGCAAGAATTGATGAGGAAGTGGAGGGGTTTTGAGGGCTGAATTATTAAAGGAAACAAACACCATCTTGGCCATTTTTCACCATTGAAAAGCCAAGATTCTCCATCTCTCTCTCCCTCTCTCCAATTCATTTGCTTAAGTGGAACAGCAGAGGTTTTTAGCATCAATTATTCAAGCTTAAACCAGCAAGGAATTAAGAAAGAAGGAATCAAACAAGAAGGAAAGGAAGCAAGGATCAAAAGGCAAGACAAGAGCTTGGAATTTGGTAAGTGTTTCATGGACTTTTGGATTAATAAAAGTGGGGTATGTATTGGGCCATGGTCATGGCCGAATACACCAGTGTTTAACCTTGATTATGAAGGATTTAAAATGGTAAAAAAATAACGATTGGGTTCAGCCACCATGGAGGGCTGAACCCCATGTAAGAGATGGCTTGGTTTTCATGTTTTGAAACATGAAAACCATGGATTTTGTGTACTGTTTTTGGGTTTTGATTTAAGATTTAAATACATGTTTTAGAATGGTTAAAAAACATGGATCTGATTGACATAGGGACTGAAGTTTATATGGTCTAAAATCAGTGGATTAAAAGATGGAAATGGACCATTGGGTTCGGCCACTTAGCATGGCCGAACCCCATGAAACCAAGTGGCTAGTTTTGATGGTTTTTAGAAGTTAAAACCATATAAGTTGGGACTGATGTTAGATGTTTGTAATAGATTTAAAATACATGTTTTAAAGAGGGTTAAAACATGGGTTTGGATATCAGAAAAGGTGGAAGTTATGTGGTCTAAATCAGTGGATTAAAATTGGAAAAAATGGACCATGGGGATCGGCCATCTTGGATGGCCGAATCCCATGGAGTTGTGTTGATTTTGGATGTTTGTTTGAAAGGTAAAACCTGATTTTTATTTACTGTTATTACATGATTATCTGAGGTTTAAAAACAGTAAACATAACCATTGGGTTCGGCCACCATGGAGGGCCGAACCCCATGTAAAAGAATCTTGGTTTTCATGTTGGGAAACATGGAAACCATGGACTTTTATGGACTGTTTGGATGAATTTAATTAGAGGGTTTCTAAGAGATATAAGGGCAGCAAAAGGGTACTTATATTGCATGATTTAAATAACACCTAATGCATGTTTGAAGGATCAATTCATGGACATAGGGTTCGGCCAACTTGAATGGCCGAACCCCATGAAAGAGATTGATGATTGTTGTGAAATCAAAGAGTTAGAAACCATGCAATACCATGGCGTTTCTATAGGAGTTTAAATAGAATTAGGTTTACTGTTTTTATGCCTAAGATACAGGATAAATGATGAAAGATTATTAGAAGAATTGAATCCCAAAAAGCCATGAGGTTCGGCCATGTGAATGGCCGAACCCCATGGGTTGCTTTATGGTTTTTATTTTGTTTACTTAGGGTTATGGTTACTGATTTGGGTCAGCCTTTGGATGGCTGAACCATGCATTGATCATGGTTGAATTAGCATGATTAAACCATGAGTGATCATGGTGATAATCAGATCATGGTGATATGATTTATTGATTGTTATATGGATAAGGTACCGGAAGTTGAACGACGTGCGAGTCGTGACCGGGTGACGCGAAAGAAAGATCAAGTACTGAAGTGAATCTTCAGTAGGTTTCCTACCTTTATTGTAACCACTATTCCATATGTTGTTTTATATTGATTTCAATAACTTGTATGTTTGTAAAGCTATGTTTCTAAATGACATGTTTGCATAGACATCTCATGCATGGCATGGGATGATGGTGTTGTAACCGGAGGCCACACTCCGTCGGGGCGTCCGAAAGACCACTGTGGGGTACCCTGATGATGAGAATCCCATCAGGAGGAATCCGGAGGCCACACTCCGTCGGGGCGTCCGAAAGACCACTGTGGGTTACCTTGACGATGAGAATCCCGTCAAGTGATGGCTATGTTGAATGGTGATGGGTGGGACTCATTACATGTTCATTTCATACATAGCATGTTTTTATGGAATTTTGTCTCACATGTATTATTATTATGTATATGCATGTTTTATATGCTAACATGTGGTAGCCCTGATTCGGGAACCTACTGGGCGCGTTGATCTAACGCCCTATCTATATCCTTAGTGGATGACGCAGGGAAAGGGAAGAACGTGGATCGAGATGAAAACCAAGCATAGGAGCTTGGGCATTTTGAATGGATTTGAATGGACATGAATGGACTAATTATGGATTTGTTATTTGAATTTGGATAATGTAATTTGGTAATTAGTTATGTTGGCTTGTAATAAGTAGTTAAGATAGATGCAATGGTTTGTTTTATGTTGGATGTTTGATTAAACAATTAGTTAAGATTGATTAGTAATTTTGGAGAATAAGTTATGTACTTTGCTATCTAAGAATGGAAAATTGGATTAGTCATAGGTTCTATTATAACCACAGTTATATTTGGACTAAGTTAATTCCGCAAGTTATATGTACCATGTGCGGATCAGTTTTATGGACTTAGTTCATACGCACATGGGCTTGGCCAGTTAAGGGTCGGATTTAGAGATCCGAACTTAACTCGCGTCGTGACACTCCGCCCCGATCACATATTTAAAAAAAAAAAAAAAAAAAATTAGACTCTGAAATTCTCGGAAAGGGCGGGGCGTTACATGGAGTCCGCTGACTGGGGGCCGGATTAATTTACTTCGAGTGACTCAAACTGAACAATCAATCTGAGAACGACAATGAAAGATAGCAAAGTAAAGTGCAGTCATCATAACTGGACATATCAAACATAGCAAAGTAGGATGCACTCCCCTGATATCCCCCATTGAGAAACAAACAACAGGAATTTAGAGATTTCCCCAGGAACAAAAGAAAACAAAGTGTGAAGATTTGGCAATTTCCCAAAACAAAGCACATGAGATTATACATGAAAAATCCCCCAAAACGAAGATTGGTTCTTTATTGGAATGGTTGTTGTTAATTTATATGTTTTATATGTTGTGGCACATATATGTCAAGCAATGTGGAATATACAGATTTGTGGGATAAAGGGACACCTAGCTGTCCAATAGATTTGGTGTCGGCTTCCAATAACACCAGCATGGAAGTCAACATGGACCTTCAGGAGGGACCTCCCAAGGAAGATGAAGTGGACCTAGCACTTTTTCCGGAGGATCTTATGAAAGACATTCCTTGGATAATGGAACCTCCCGAGGAAGATGAAGAGGATCTAGCACCTTTACCGGAGGATCCTATGGAAGATGTTCCTATAATAATGGAATCAGATGGGGAGATAGATCTTGACTATACGTGTGAGTTGTGCAACCAAGACGGGCACAACTGTAGGTATTGTCCTCACCCTCTAGGCCTTGTCTGCCCGGCTTGTGGACTACATGGGCACGGAGAGGCAAGGACTAATTGTCCTTATATTGGAGGACCAGGGGTAATACCCTGCTTGACATGTGGAGTACTAGGTCACATGCCAATGACATGTCCTGATAATCGCTTCAAGTTCGCTGATGATGCAGGAAGGGTTGAACCACGTGGTATTGAATAATATCATTATAAATAAAGCATCAATTACTGAACTTCCGGCAATTGTGAAAGAATTTGCGGATGTGTTTCCAAAAGAACTCCCTGGTTTACCGCCTATGAGGGAGATCAACTTTAAAATCAAGCTGTATCCTAGTACTTCACCAGTGTCGTTACCACACTATTGGATGGCACCAGCAGAGATGTCGGAACTAAAGAAGCAGATCGACGAACTGCTCAAGCTGGGATGCATCCGACACAGTACATCATCATGGGGAGCTCCAGTATTGTTCGTAAAGAAGAAAGACGGTTCACTTCGGATGTGTGTTCATTATCGAAAGCTGAATCAGCTAACAGTCCGGAACAAGTACCTTCTACCTAGGATCGATAATTTATTCGATCAATTGAGGGGTTCCAGCCATTTTTCAAAGATTGATTTGATGTCCGGTTATCATCAAATCCGAGTTAGGGAGGAAAATATAGAGAAGACAGCCTTCAGGACGCGGTATGGACTATACGAGTTTGTAGTCATGCCATTTGGACTCACAAATGCACCGGCTGTGTTCATGGACTTAATGAACAGGATCTTCCGTCCGTATCTAGACCAGTTTGTAATCGTGTTCATTGACGATATCCTGATCTATTCCAAGAGTCAGGAAGAACATGCAGAGCACCTACGGATAGTTTTGAATACTTTGAGGCAGAATAAGTTGTATGCCAAAGCCAATAAGTGTGAGTTATGGCTATCTCAAGTAAATTTCTTGGGACATGTTATATCCGAGGAAGGAATAGCCGTGGATCTCGCTAAGGTGGCGGCTGTGAAAGACTGGAAAGCGCCAAAGAATGTAACCGAAATCCGCAGTTTCTTAGGATTGGTGGGTTATTATTGGAAATTTATCATGCATTTTTCCAAAATAGCGGCTTCATTGACTCGACTCACTCAGAAAGGAGTCAAGTATGATGGTCAGATCAGTGCAATAGGAGATTTGAAACACTGAAAGAAAGACTTACAAGAGCTCCTATTTTAATTTTACCGGAAAGGGGCAAAGGATATGAAGTACAATGCGATGCTTCAGGAGAGGGACTAGGGTGTTCACTCATGCAAGGTCAACGTGTGGTGGCATATGGGTCAAGACAGTTAAAAATACACGAACGTCTTTATCCCACACATGATCTGAAGCTAGCTGCAGTGGTCTTCGCTCTCAAAAGTTGGAGACACTACCTCTACGGCGAGAAATTTGAGGTATTTTCTGATCATAAGAGTTTAAAATATTTATTTGATCAGAAGGAGCTCAACCTAAGGCAGCGTAGATGGATGGAGTATCTGGCGGATTATGAGTTTGCGCTTCGATACCATCCAGGGAAGGCAAACAAGGTGGCGGATGCCCTCAGCCATCTATCACATGCATCGGTAGCATGTTTGATCAGAACAGAATGGGAGATATTGAACACCATTCGAGAGTTCAATCTTTATATCGACAACCGTGGGAGTATGTATAATTTAATCATACGGTCCATTATGGTCACCAACATTGAACAAGAACAACAAGCAGACCCGAAGGTGGAAGAGATATGGGCCAAGATGTCCACTGGCGTAGTCATTCCGAAATGGGAATTACGACCAGGGCAGGGTCTTTTATTCCGGGGAAGAATATATGTGCCAAAGAGTTGTAGGAAAGAGCTATTGATTGAGGCACATCAATCCAAGCTCTCCATTCATCCGGGTAGCACCAAAATGTATCACGATCTGAAAATGCATTATTGGTGGCATGGACTAAAAAGGGATGAGGCGGAATTCGTGGCACATTGTTTAACTTGTCAGCAAGTAAGGACTGAACATCAAAAGCCACCAGGGTTACTCAAACCCTTATCAGTGCCAGAATGGAAATGGGAGCACATTTCCATGGATTTTGTGACGGGGTTGCCGAGATCTTCAAAGGGCAATGATGCCATATGGGTCGTGGTAGACCGACTGATCAAGTCTGCACATTTCATTCCTATTAAGATGACGGATTCATCTGAGACGTTGGGTCGGCGGTACATCAAGGAAATTATTCGGCTACATGGCATTCCCCGAACTATAGTATCTAAAAGAGATGGCCGGTTTACCGGCACAGTGTGGCAAAGCATGCAGTCAGCTATGGGGACAGATCTACTGACTAGCACCGCTTTCCATCCACAGACTGATGGACAGTCAGAAAGGACGATACAAACCTTGGAAGACATGCTGAGAGCGTGCATGTTAGATTTCAAAGGTGGATGGGAGAACCACTTGCCACTTGTGGAGTTCTCGTATAACAATAGTTATCAAGCAAGCCTTCAGATGGCCCCATTCGAGGCTTTATATGGTAAGCCTTGTAGATCACCAGTGTGCTAGACAGAGGCTGGTAAGCCTGCAATGATTGGACCTGAACTAGTAGAGGAGACTACAGCACAAATTCAGTTGATACGTCAGCACTTATTGACTGCACAGAGTCGGCAAAAGAGCTATGCTGACAAAAGAAGAAGGTTTCTGGAATTTGAAGTGGGGGACATGGTATTTTTAAAGGTTTCGCCACGGAAAGGACACATGAGGTTTGGCAAAAAAGGGAAACTGTCACCAAGATTTGTGGGACCGTTTCCCATCATAAGAAGAGTGGGGGATGTGGCTTATGAGATAGTACTTCCTTCACAATTGGCAGCGTTACACAATGTGTTTCACGTGTCGATGCTAAGGAAATACAATCCCGATCCGTCCCATGTATTGAATGTGCAAGACATAGAAGTACAAAGCGACGTGACATACGTCGAGAAACCAGTTAGGATACTAGAGACTGAGCAAAGGGTGTTGAGAAATAGAGCGATTCAGTACGTAAAAGTGATATGGGACCGACATGGTGTTGAAGAGGCCACATGGGAACTTGAATCGGAGATGAGAACAGCTCACCCCGAAATATTTATGTAATTTATTTGGGAACCCTACTTCGTTCGATTTTCGGGACGAAAATTTTAAAAAGAGGGTTATATTGTAGCACTCCAATTTCTCAATAAGATGAATATTTACGAAAATGCCCTTGGATTGGTGAATTCAATAAATGTGATTGTAAATGAGGAAATGGTGGGGCCCATTGTTCAAATTAAGATCATATGAACATATTATAAGGGCCAATTTATCATGAATGGGTAATGAACATCAAATTGGGTCAATATGGGTAATTGGGTCAAAGGACCCAATTGGACCCAATGGGTCATAATGGACTTATTAGACCATTGGGTGAGCCCAAATTTAATGGGGTTAAGTTGAATTGATTGGAAATTAAGTGGAGCATAAATGGGTAGGCTTGATGCACATGTGAAAACCAAATGCAAATGGCTAAAGCAACCCATAAATGGGTCTTGGCGTCAAAACGGGTCAACAAGCTAAATGGGGACCCAATGGGTCGGGTTGACCTTGTTGACCATGGCTGACCTTGTGGGCCCTCAAATGAGCTCAATGGTGAGTTAAATCAGGTTGAGTGGAACTGAATTGAGCTGGTTTTGAATTAAGAATGAGTTGACTCAAGTGCATTAAATGAGTGTCATTTAATGTGGTGAGTTGGGCTTGTGAGTTGGGTGAGTCAAAATGGAAATCAAAGGGGCTGTAAAATCAGTGAGTTGAAGGGAAGATGAAGAGCTACTTGGGTCTCAAGCCACACAATACAAGTCCCACACGCTGGGGCCTTGTGGTGTGAGCTTCCATGCTAAGTTTTAAATGGAAATGAATGGGAATTGGATGAGATACATGGGGAGCTGAAAGGTTGCATTGGCTGGTGCCAAGAGATGCCTTGGTTGGCACCAAATATCCCATTGGTTTGATCAAGAAGTTATGAGGGAAATGAGTGGATTAAGTGGCTGATTTAACAAAAGGAAATACACCATTCATTTGGCCGATTTTCACACAAAGAAATCCTAAGAATCCTCATCTCTCTCCCTCTCTCCAAACTCTTTCTCTTGGCCGAACCAGCAAGTAGTGTCTTCACAATTGATTAAGCTTATAATCAGCAAAGAAAGAGAGGATAAGAAAGAAAGGAAGGCAAGGAGCAAAGGCAAGAAGAAAAGCTTGGAAAATTTGGTAAGTATTTCCATGGATTTTTGTTTAATAAAATGGGATTAATGAATCATGATTTGGCCATGTCTTGGCCGAATCCATCAAGGATTAGACCTTGGATGGTGTTTTACAAAAGTGATGAAAAATGGATCAATGGGTTCGGCCACTTTGGATGGCCGAGCCCCATGAAAAGAATTGGTTAATTTTGATGGTTTTTGTAAGATAAAACCATGCAAGTGTTGGACTGATTTGGATGTTTAATTAGACCTAAGATACATGTTTATGATGAGGTAAAATAAGTTATTAAAGAAGGATTAAAACATGGATTTGGATGTCACAATTTGGCCATGGAATGTCTGAATCCATCAAAGGTTTAATCTTGGAAATTGTTGATTAAAAATGGGTCCAAATCATGGTCATAGGGTTCGGCCACTTTGGATGGCCGAACCCCATGAAAATATTTGATGATTTGGTATGGTTTTGGAGAGATAAAAACCATAGCAATGGTGGAGATGTTTGCATGTTTTAAATAAGGCTAAGTGTTTGATTAAAAGGTTTAAAATTATAGGCCATAGGGTTCGGCCAATGAGTATGGCCGAACCCCATGAAATCATATGATTATTGTATGGTGATTTTGATGGTTTTGAGAGATAAAAACCATACAAGATTATGGTGTTTTTATGGGAATTAAATGAATATAAGTTTGCTGTTTTGGGTTGGCCATTGGATGGCTAAACCATGTAGTTAACATGGTTAAACGGTAGAGTCCAATTGGTATGTAAATAATGGAATGATTGAACAAAAGAACCACACATGGCCGAACACCATGGAATGTTTTGATGGGAGATTATGGTTTGTTTTATGATTTGGATTAAGGAATCATACATGATAATTTATGGACAAAGTGTAAGAAAATAATCAATCATTGTAGATGATGGAATATGGGATAAAAATCCATAGGATGTGATTCGGCCATGTAGTATGGCCGAACCCCATCAATGATTATTTGATGGATTTGGGTTAAGTCATAATGGAATTAGAGATGATGAATGAAGGATCAAATTAAATAGTGAGGTTCGGCCAAGTTGTATGGCCGAACCCCACTAGGTTGGTTTGGATATGGTTAGTGATGTTTATGGAAAATTAAACAAAAGGTTAGCCTAAATGGCATAAAGGTAATTATTGATGAAATGATCAAAGATGGAATGATCATAGGATTGGATTTATGGACCCAAACCAAAGTGGTATGGTTCGGCCATGTTGTATGGCCAAACCCTACCAAGGTATTTTTGTGGTATATGATGTTTAATAAGGATTAAATAAAAGAGAGATCAAATGAAAAGGGAGGTTAAATCCTAAGTTGATGAGGTTCGGCCATGGGTATGGCCTAACCCCACAAGATGACTTTTGGGTCTTAAGATGTGAATGGAAATTTAAAATGATAGTATGATTGACTTGCTGTTACATCACAAGGTAACGGAACGTGAATGGCGTACGAGTCATGAACGGGTGACGATTAAGAAAGATCGGACGCTGAAATGAATCTTCAGTAGGTTTCCTACCTACTTGTAACCACATTTACACTTGTTTTCATGATGGTTTTTATGAGACATTGTTACACTATTATTTATCATATTTTGAATGATGAGATTTATTTACATGTTACATCTATTCATTGGCATCTCATGCATGGACATGGGATGATGATTATGGAACCCAGAGCCCACACTCCGGTGATATGCTGTGATGCAACTGTGAAACCTCCTTAGGCGATGCAGGTCCCGCCAGGAGAAATGTTATAATGATGAGAGATACATTGGTCTCCTTAGGCAATGTAGGTCCCACCCGGAGAAATGTATAATGATGAGAATCACATTGGCCTCCTTAGGCGATGAGGGTCCCGCCAGGAGAAATATTATGATGATGAGAGCCACATCGGCCTCCTTAGGCGATGCAGGTCCCGCCAGGAAGAATATCATCAAGAAGAAATGAAAGTGTATTGTGATTTACCTTGACGGTGAGAGTCTCGTCAAGTGATGGCTATGTATATGCATGATGAGAGGGACTCATTACATGTGCATATTTACATAGCATTGATTTATCTGTTTTGATGATCATATATATTATGATATATGCATGTTTTTATATACTAACCATGTGGTAGCCCTAATCGAAAATCCTACTGGATGCGTTGATCTAACGCCCTAATTCTATCCTTAGAGGATAATGCAGGAAATGGAAAAGGGAAAGAGAAGGTCGTGGACCTAGAGGGGAGCAAAGCTTAAGCGCTTGATTGATGTTTGGGAAGTCTTTGTTATTGTCTTTTGAGTTATATTTCATGGACATGTAATAAGTTGATACCTTTGCTATGGTTTGATTATGGTATTGACAATGGATGGTTGGATAAGTTATTTTAATAATTGAGACTTGTACTTGCTATCTAATCAGTTTATTTCCGCAGTTAGTCTAGTTTATTCTGCATAACTTGTTTAGTTCTATGTGTGGATTGTTATCGTGGGTTTAGCCCATGCACACATGGGTGGTCAGTTAAGGGTCGGACTTAGGAAGTCCGAACTTAGCTCGCGTCGTGACGCCATCCTCTCTCTTCCAATGTTATTCTATTTTATAAAAAAAAAAAAATAGACTCTGATTTCTCGGAGAGAGCGGGGCGTTACATGGCCTTGCATGGCCAAACCCTAAGATTGTTATGCATGGACCATTAAGGACGAAGGAAGGGTTGGATGAGGTTTGGCCATGATGTATGGCCGAACCCCATCAAAGGATATAAACATGGTTATATGATTTTTAAGAGAAAGTGATGAACCATAGGGTTCGGCCATGTTGTATGGCCGAACCCCTTGGAAGGGTGTCAATGATTTTAAAAGGTTTTAAATGGATGTATGTTAGTGATTTTAAAGGGTTTTAAAGGAGGGAAATAATGGAGGAATGCTAATGATTTTAAATGGTCTCAAATGTTGAAAATGGTGAAGAACCATGGACCATGGGTTCGGCCATGTTGTATGGCCGAACCCCATGGAGGGATATTGATGGACTTAGATGTATTTGGACCATGCAAATGATGGAAGACATGTTGATGGATTTTGGGTTGAAAAATGATGACCTAAGTGTATGATTAAACCCCCCCATGGAGGGACTTGATGTCTGGACCTAATGTTGTAAATGATTTAAAGGGAGGATGAAAATGGGGCACAACATGGCCGAACCCCATGAACCATTTTAATGGGTCATTTATGCATCTATGCATGTTTAAATGAATGAATGATCAAGCTAAGGAATGGAGGGATTTGTTAGGGATTTATGTCATGATTAATGAATCATTAATGGATCTATGTTTATGGGTCATTTATGGACCAAAGTATGTATAAATAAAAGGAGTGATCAGCTATGGAAGGAAATAATGGCTAAGATGTCAATATGGTGGAAATGAAGGACCATGGGTTCGGCCATGGTGTATGGCCGAGCCCCATGGAGAATGTTTTGTGAACTTAGGGTTTTTAAATGATTAACTTATGTGTGATTGGTTAATAAATCAAAAGAGGGAATGATCTTGGACCCACATTTAATTAAAAGATCAAGGACTAAAAAGAGTGACCCAAAACCAAGTGAGTGAGGTTCGGCCATGTTGTATGGCCGAACCCCACTAAGGCATGTTTGTGGACTTAAACATGGTTGGAAATCAAATGGAGCATTGGTTTGATTTGTTGATATGTAATAAGATAACGGGATCTCACAAGCGGTGTACGATCGGTGAGCGGTTTTCGAACGAAAACGCAAGGACACATTATTTGGTCATTGGTAGGATTCCTACCTTATTGAAAACCATGGAATATGTATATGTGAATGTTCTACTTGAATTATTTTGGTATCAAATGATATGTCTTAATGATGGGATTTTAATGCTATGATTTGTATTATTACATAACATGTTTGCACTTGCATCTCATGCATGGCATGGGAGGGATGAAATGTAACCGAAGCTCCACGCTCCATCGAGGCGTCCGTAAGGTATTCGTGGGGATACCTTGATGTGCATTATCCATCAAGAGGGATGTATGATTGATTTGTAACTGGAGTTCCAAGCTCTGTCGAGGCGTCCGTAAGGCATTCGTGGGGATACCTTGATGTGCATTATCCATCAAGAGGAATGTACGATTGAATTGTAACCAGAGATCCACGCTCCATCGGGGCCTCCGTAAGGCATTCGTGGGGATACCTTGATGTGCATTATCCATCAAGAGGGATACTATGTGATTGTGATATGGTTGATGGGTGGGACTCATGGCATATGACCCCCATGGCATGGCATTGACTTGCATGATTTTGATATTATTTATATCTATGTGTTTTTGTTATACTAATCCATGTGTTGACCCTACTCGGAATACCTATTGGGCGTGTTGTCTAACGCCCTACTTCTACCTTAGATGATGACACAGGAAATGGACAAAGCGAAGGACGTGAAGGGAGCCAAGCTTAGGAGCTTGGAGGAGCTAGATTGAATTATTTAAGTTTTATTCATGGATATGTAATTTGAGTACTTAGCTCGTTGGACTGTAATAATTTAGACTACTTGCTATGGTTTGGATTTTTATTTTGGACATTTTAATTTGAGGTAATTATCATAAAGTGATGTACTTCCTTGCTATTTAATAATTGGTAGGATAGAACTCTATTATAATTTTGTATTAAGTTTACATTCCGTAGGCTTAACTTATTACATGTGAACCGTTCTCGTGGACTTAGTTCCACACACACGTATGGTTGGTCAGTTAAGGGTCGGGCTTTGGAAGCTTAGACTTAGCCTTGCGTCGTGACGTCCCGCTCTCTTGTCACTATTTATTTCAAAAAAATAAATAAAAAAATAAATAGACACTGATTTTTTTGGCGAGTGAAAAGGGGTGGGGCGTTACATTTGGTGTTGCATACACACCCCTATGATCGTATCTTTGACGACCAAACTTGAGATCCTTCAACTATTTTAAGACATTATTTAGCTGTCTCAACAAAGAGTCTTGCCTTGTGTCCACCTTCCTTGGGTTTCTTTTAAGGTTAGGTGCTGGTGGATGTCTTTTAGGCATAGGTTTTACTAGATTGTGCCTTTTAGCTTGTGCTTGCCATTTCCAAGTGTCTCTTCCAATGGTAGCATTTTCTTGTGAAATGCCCAACCTTGTGACAGAAATAACACTTTCTCGTTGAAGGGTGAGAGACACTTGTTTTTCCAAACACCCCATGGTTCATAGGTTCTTTGGTAGATGAGGCACCAAGACCAGACCTATCACCATATTGTTTACTCGAACCTAGGAGTCTTTTAAGTCTTTCATCTCCTTGGGTAAACTTATCATAGAATTTTTCTTTATGATTTTTTAATTCCTTAACCTCCAAAGATAATTTTTTAACATCCTCTTCAAGAAGGTTATTATGATGCCACAGATTCTCGACATCCTTGCAGTGAATATTAATCTCTTCTTGAAGGTTTTTATTACTCTCTTTTAGTTTTGAGTTTTCATTGTCAAATAGTTCCAGCTTTGAGGTTAAGAGATATTTTTCAGTTTTTAAATCCTCCAGTTGATTGGAGAGGTTCAAGTTTTCATTTTTAACCTTGTCTAATTTCTTTGCCAACCTCTCACTTTCAAGGAGCAGGGCACTGTAGGAATCTTGAAGATTTTCATCATCTTCACTCTCATCATCCTCATTTAAAACTGTGGGATTTTCTCGATCACCAATGATCGAGGCTATGAGACTTTTTGATACATCAACTTTTCTTTGAGTCTCTTTATCGGAATCACTCTCTGATTCAGAGGTTCCACATAGGTCACACCCACATTCATATCCTTCTTAATTTTATCTGAGGGACATTTGTTCATGAAGTGTCCTCTCCCCCCACAATTATAACAAGTTTGCACCTTGGCAACCTCTCTGTCCTTCCCTTTCCCTCAAATTTCTTCTTGCCTTTTTAGGGTATCTTTTACTTGATTCACCCTTTCCCATTCTTCTCAAGTTGTTTCTTTTAACAAAGTTTTTATAAAACGTTTTGGCAAACACTGCCATTTCATCACTTGAGAACTCATCTTCCTAAAAATCGTCTTTTTCTTTTATCTTCTTTTGTTTTAAGGAAGATTTTAAGGCAATGGATTCAGTCTTTTGGTTATTCAAAGTGTAGTTCATAGGTTTGTAGTGAACCAACCAAATCATCGATGTTCATTAGTGACACTGTAACGCCCCGTCCTTTTCACTCTAATTTTCAGAGTTTATTTTTTTAATTTTAAATATAATAATCATGTGATCGGGGCGGAGTGTCACGACGCGAGTTAAGTTCGGATCTCTAAATCCGACCCTTAACTGGCCAAGCCCATGTGCGTATGAACTAAGTCCATAAAACTGATCCGCACATGGTACATATATAACTTACGGAATTAACTTAGTTTTAATCTAACTGAGGTTATAATAGAACCTATGACTATTCCAATTTTCCATTCTTAGATAGCAAAGTACATAACTTATTCTCCAAAATTACTAATCAATCTTAACTAATCGTTCAATCAAACCATCCAACTTAAAACAAACCATAGCATCTATCTTAACTACTTATTAAAACCAACAAATCTAGTTACCAAATTACATTGTCCACATAATTCAAATAACACATCCATGAATAGTCCATTCAAGTCCATTCAAAATCATTCAAACCGCCCAAGTTTCCTTGCTTGGTCCTCTTCTCGATCCACGTTCTTCCCTTTCCCTGCGTCATCCACTAAGGATATAGATAGGGCGTTAGATCAACGCGCCCAGTAGTGTTTCCGAATAGGGCTACCACATGGTTAGTCAAAAAATGCAAATTATATAATAATAATACATGTGAGACAAAATTCTATAAAAACATGCTATGTATGAAATGAACATGTAATGAGTCCCACCCATCACCATTCAACATAGCCATCACTTGATGGGATTCTCATCGTCAAGGTAACCCACAGTGGTCTTTCGGACGCCCCGACGGAGTGTGGCCTCTGGATTCCTCCTGATGGGATTCTCATCATCAGGGTACCCCACAGTGGTCTTTCAGATGCCCCGACGGAGTGTGGCCTCCGGTTACAACACCATCATCCCATGCCACGTATGAGATGTCTATGCAAACATGTCATTTAGAAACATAACTTTACAAACATATAAGTTATCAAATCAACGTAAAACAGCATATGGAATAGTGGTTACAATAAAGGTAGGAAACCTACTAAAGAATCACTTCAGCGTCCGTTCTTTCTTAGGCTGTATCCGGTCACGACTCGTTCGTCGTTCAACTTTCGGTACCTTATTATGCAACAATAAGTAAATCATAATCTTATTTACATGTCCATTCACATATGAGACCTAAAACATCTTATCAATCCTTTTGATCAATCTCTTCATTTGGCTTGTATTCACAGATTTGCCATTGGTCTGTCCAATCTTTAATCCACCAAACTTACTCCATGGGGTTCGGCCATACCTTTGGCCGAACCCAATGGTTCCCTTATCCATTACTACATGGTTTCCATTGGGGTATTTCAAACCTTTTAAATCAACATAGAACCATTACCAACTACTACTCATAAGCTTAGGCTATTTAACCCATTCATTATGAATTAGCATAAAGTCTAATTCTCCTAATGATCTCTCATCATTTATCATACATCTTAGCCATAAAAAACAGCAACCATAATTCTAATTAAAAACACATATGCATCCATAAAATGACCCATGAAAACAGTCCATGGGGTTCGGCCATACTCATGGCCGAAACTCTTATGGTTCTTTTGCTCAACAATGTCCTTTATTTACATACTAATTGGCTCTACCCCTTAGCCATGTTAAACCCATGGTTTAACCAACCCATGGCCAACCCAAAATCAGTAACCTTATTACATAAAAAATCTCCCAAAAACAGTCCACAAAGGTCTATGGTTTCCGTGTTTTCCAATATGAAAACCAACCCTCTTTTACATGGGGTTCGGCCACGTTATTCTTACTGTTTTTAAACCTCAGATAATCATGTAATAACAGTATATTATTAACAGGTTTTTATCTTTCAAGCCAACATCCAAAATTAGCTCAATTTCATAGGGTTCAGCCATGCTCATTGGCCGAACACCATGACCTTTGGTTTTGAACTTTTAACCTTTTATCTTGGCTCTGAAACCAACATCTAAATCCATGTTTTAACCTCTTCAAAACATGCATTTTAAATCCAAATAATAACATCTAATATCAGTCCCAAACTATATGGTTTTAATTTCCAAAAACTATCAAAAACAATCACTTGTTTCCATGGGGTTCGGCCATGCAAAGTGGCCGAACCCAATGGTCCATTTCCATCTTTTAAACCGCTGTTTTATGCCCATAACACCTTCAGTCCCTATGTCATTCAGATCCATGTTTTTAACCCTTTCTAAAAACATGCATTTGAATCTTAAATCAAACCCAAAAACAGTCCATAAAACCCATGGTTTTCATGTTTCAAAACATGAAAACCAAGCAATCTCTTGCATGGGGTTCGGCCCTCCATGGTGGCCGAACCCAATGGTTATTTTTTTACCATTTTAAATCCTCCATAATCAAGGTTAAACACTGGTGTATTCGGCCATGACCATGGCCCAATACATACCCCACTTTATTAATCCAAAAGTCCATAAAACACTTACCAAATTCCAAGCTCTTGTCTTGCCTTTTGATCCTTGCTTCCTTTCCTTCTTATTTCCTTCCTTCTTTCTTAATTCCTTGCTGGTTTAAGCTTGAATAATTGATGCCAAAAACCTCTGCTGTTCCACCTAAACAAATGAATTGGAGAGAGGGAGAGAGAGATGGAGAATCTTGGCTTTTCAATGGTGAAAAATGGCCAACATGGTGTTTGTTTCCTTTAATAATTCAGCCCCCAAAACCCCTCCACTCCCTCATCAATTCTTGCCTAAACCAATGGGACACTTGCTGCCAACAAATGCACCCATTGGCGTTCCAACGTTGAATGCTTGGGGTTTCCAAATGGGATAGAAGCCCCCCATATTCCCATTTAATGTTTTGCATGAAACTCACCATAACAAGTCCCCAACGTGTGGGACTTGTTTTGGTTTGTTTGAGATCACAACACCTCCTCATATTCCACTTAACTCACTGAATTTACAGCCCTTTTGACTTCCATTTTGACTCAGTCAACTCAATGTCCAACTCACCATACTTAATGCATTTCATTCAATGCACATGAGTTAACTCACCCCTTGATTTAATTCCAACTCACTTCAGTCCCACTCAACTGATTTGACTAGTGTTTTAGCTCCCTTGAGGGTCCACACGGTCAACCATAGTCAACTCGACCCGTTGGGTCCACTTTTAGCTCTTTGACCCGTTTTTGACTCCATGACCCAATTATGGTATTTTGGTCATTTGTAATTGATTTTTTACATATGGATCAAGCCTACCCATTTTTTCTCCACTTGATTTCCAATCAAATCAGCTTAACCCCATTTAATTTGAGCTTACACAATGGTCAAATCATCCATTTTGACTTATTGGGTCCAATTGGGCCCTTTGACCCATTTAGCCATTTTTGACCCAATTGATGTAAATTGCCCAACCAATCACACTTAGCGTTCATAATGTGCTCATATGATCTTAATTTGAGCAATGGGTCCCACAATTTCGTTACTTAACATCACAAAATAATTAATTTAATACATCAGGGGCATTTTCGTAATTATCCACTTCATTGAGAAATTACCCATCCAATCAAACTTGACAATCATAATGTGCTCATATGATCTTAATTTGAGCAATGGACTCCACTATTTTCTCATTTAACATCATAATTATTACATTCTCCAAATCCAGGGGCATTTTCGTAATTATCCATTTCATTGAGAAATCGGGGTGTTATAATATAACCCTCTTTTTAAAATTTTCGTCCTGAAAATCGAGCGAAGTAGGGTCTAAACGATTCCATAAATATCTCAGAGTGTGCTATTCTTATTTCCGATTTCAAGTTCCCAAGTGACTTCTTCATTACCATGTTGGTCCACACCACTTTGATAAATTGAATCGCTCTATTTCGGAACACCCTTTGCTCGGTCTCATGTTATATCTTTTTCTCGTGAGCCATTTGTGATCTCACATAGTCCAATCTACTCTATTTCACTTTACTTGCTCTCATAGTATTTTCCATACATACTTGCTCAATATGTTCTTTCATCTACTCTCCGTGTGAGGTAGTCTGTCAACACGAACCTATGCTCAAAGCTTTTTCTGATTCCATTTTAACTAGTTTCTAGTTACATTCTCCTAGAATTCCATTGGCTAACTACAGAGCCAGGTGATCAGTCTAACTCGGCAGTCGTCCATAGTTTCCCATTCAAGTTTCACCAGACACTTATCTTTTCCGTTAAATACGTCTCCAAAATTTTGCAGATCTTCATTTGCACATATGTCACTATGTGACTAACACCTTTTGTTCCAACTTCCACGATTCCAATACCCAGCATAAATCCAAACCATTATGGGAATAATCATCCATGGTATCACTCTTTCAGTAACTATCATCTATCCCTGTTTAATAATCATCCATGAATATAACCCACTATGGGTATAATCCATTCATGAAAACAATCCATCCTCGGTATCACTCTGTCCATGAACATCGTCTATACTATAGTTACTAACCATCCATGAATATAACCCACCTATGGGTATAATCCATTCATGGAAACAATCCATCCTTGATATCACTCTGTCCATGAGTATTATTTATCCATGATTAATATCCGTAGGAAACAACATTCAAATGAATCACTATAAGACTGTGGTAACCATATCAAATCACAAATATCCCGACCCCTTGCAAGACTTAGGGCTCATGATTTACCAAGCAGAAGACCCACATCCAACGTGATCCGGTCTACCTCGCCCTGCATCCCTTCACCTCATAGGTGATTCAGTCAAGCTCTAAGACAGTCACTCTGTGTCTGACGAAGCTAGTACCACCCCCACCGGGTAAAATAGTACCTAGCTCTGTGCATTCTAGCACATCTAGTGTGCCAAACATTCGTGAGAGCGCCCTCCAGCGCGTAGCATGCGAGGGACTCACTCCTCAATGGTAACCCTACGGGACCAAGTCTCCGTAATTCGTATCGAGTTTCCCACAGTCTCAATCATCAATATCACGTGAGGGACGCACCCATACCACGTCTCAATATACTCCAATAACTTATTCACATACATCTCAGTGTCAAAGTCCTCATGAACTCCTAAAGTTGCATACTTTATTGAAAATCATTTAAACTTTCATCACCATACAAGGGTTGATAGGGTAAAACAAACCCTTAGAATCACAAAATACACCCTTACAAAATATTTCCATTTCCCTAACCTTTCTTTCTACCTCTTAACCTAGTCTTCCGTAGAAGACCCTGCATCATCGTCAAAGAAATTGTCAGGGCATGTCATCGACACATGCCCCAACACTCCGCACGTCAAACAGGGTATTATTCCCAGTCCTCCAATGTAAGGACAATTAGTCCTCTCCTTCCCGTGCTCGTGCAGTCCACAAATAGGGCAAATGACCTCAAGGAGGTAGGGGCAGTAAGTACAATTGTGCCCCTCCTGATTGCACAACTCGCACATATACCCGGGCTCTATCTCCCCTACAAATTCTCTTATGTTTGGGACATATTCCTCATCCTCTTCGGGGACAAAGGCCCCAACATTGTACTCAGGCGATCTTACATCCATGTCCTGACTGTTTTCAACTTCATTGATGAAGTTTGGTATGCTAGCATCGTCGGAAGAAGAAACTAGGTCTATCGGACAGCTAGGTGTCCCTCTGTTCCACAACTCGGTGTACTCTATATTGCTCGTCATATCTGTATAACAGCAACAAAAACATATCAATAACAACCATAAATCAAATCAAACAAATCATTGTTTTGGGGAATTTTCCCTAATCAACATCTTGTACTTCTTATTTGGGGATTCTTCCTATGTATCATATAATGTCACGTGTTTGGGGAATTTTACCAAATAAACATCTTGTGTTTCTTGTCCTTGGGGAAAATTTGTTTTTGGGGAAACTTCCTAAGTATCAAGTATCATTTGTCAATTTGGGGAAGTCTTTATGTTCTCTTGTTCTTAGGGAAAACCTCCCTAAGTATCATGTGTTTGTTTCTCCATTTGGGGATATCGGGGAAGTGTTTCCTATGTTGCTATGTTTGGTATATCCATTTATGTTGACTGTACTTCCTTTGCTATCTTTATTGTTCTCAGATTGATTGTTCAGTCTGAGTCTACGAAGTAAATTAATCCGGCCCCCAGTCAGCGGACTCCGAAGAGTCGGTCAGTTGGGATTCTTATCCGTCAATGAGACATGAAACCGTCTTAATCTTACTTCGGAAGATTCAACTTCCCGTTTCGCTCTGATACCAACTGTAACGCCCCGTCCTTTTCACTCTAATTTTCAGAGTTTATTTTTTTATTTTTTAAATATAATAATCATGTGATCGGGGCGGAGTGTCACGACGCGAGTTAAGGTCGGATCTCTAAATCCAACCCTTAACTGGCCAAACCCATGTGCGTATGAACTAAGTCCATAAAACTGATCCGCACATGGTACATATATAACTTGCAGAATTAACTTAGTTTTAATCTAACTGAGGTTATAATAGAACCTATGACTATTCCAATTTTCCATTCTTAGATAGCAAAGTACATACCTTATTCTCCAAAATTACTAATCAATCTTAACTAATCGTTCAATCAAACCATCCAACTTAAAACAAACCATAGCATCTATCTTAACTACTTATTAAAACCAACAAATCTAGTTACCAAATTACATTGTCCACATAATTCAAATAACACATCCATGAATAGTCCATTCAAGTCCATTCAAAATCATTCAAACCGCCCAAGTTTCCTTGCTTGGTCCTCTTCTCGATCCACGTTCTTCCCTTTCCCTGCGTCATCCACTAAGGATATAGATAGGACGTTAGATCAACGCGCCCAGTAGTGTTTCCGAATAGGGCTACCACATGGTTAGTCAAAAACATGCAAATAATATAATAATAATACATGTGAGACAAAATTCCATAAAAACATGCTATGTATGAAATGAACATGTAATGAGTCCCACCCATCACCATTCAACATAGCCATCACTTGACGGGATTCTCATCGTCAAGGTAACCCATAGTGGTCTTTCGGACGCCCCGACGGAGTGTGGCCTCCGGATTCCTCCTGATGGGATTCTCATCATCAGGGTACCCCACAGTGGTCTTTCGGACGCCTCGACGGAGTGTGGCCTCTGGTCACAACACCATTATCCCATGCCATGCATGAGATGTCTATGCAAACATGTCATTTAGAAACATAACTTTACCAACATATAAGTTATCAAATCAACGTAAAACAGCATATGGAATAGTGGTTACAATAAAGGTAAGAAACCTAATAAAGAATCACTTCAGCGCCCATTCTTTCTTAGGCTTTATCCGGTCACGACTCGTTCGTCGTTCAACTTTCGGTACCTTATTAAGCAACAATAAGTAAATCATAATCTTATTTACATGTCCATTCACATATGAGACCTAAAACATCTTATCAGTCCTTTTGATCAATCTCTTCATTTGGCTTGTATTCACAGACTTGACATTGGTCTGTCCAATCTTTAATCCACCAAACTTACTCCATGGGGTTCGGCCATACCTTTTGGCCGAACCCAATGGTTCCCTTATCCATTACTACATGATTTTCCATTAGGGTATTTCAAACCTTTTAAATCAACATAGAACCATTACCAACTACTACTCATAAGCTTAGGCTATTTAATTCATTATGAATTAGCATAAAGTCCAATTCTCCTAATGATCTCTCATCATTTATCATACATCTTAGCCATAAAAAACAGCAACCATAATTCTAATTAAAAACACATATGCATCCATAAAATGACCCATGAAAACAGTCCATGGGGTTCGGCCATACTCATGGCCGAA
Source organism: Chimonanthus salicifolius (assembly GCA_013350335.1). Lineage (NCBI taxonomy): Eukaryota > Viridiplantae > Streptophyta > Magnoliopsida > Laurales > Calycanthaceae > Chimonanthus > Chimonanthus salicifolius. The sequence goes on from CM023540.1 coordinate 62,710,683, forward strand.
ACCCTTATGGTTCTTTTGCTCAACAATGTCCTTTATTTACATACTATTTGGCTCTACCCCTTAGCCATGTTAAACCCATGGTTTAACCAACCCATGGCCAACCCAAAATCAGTAACCTTATTATATAAAAAATCTCCCAAAAATAGTCCACAAAGGTCTATGGTTTCCATGTTTTCCAACATGAAAACCAACCCTCTTTTACATGGGGTTCGGCCACGTTATTCTTACTGTTTTTAAACCTCAGATAATCATGTAATAACAGTATATTATTAACAGGTTTTTATCTTTCAAACTAACATCCAAAATTAGCTCAATTTCATAGGGTTCTGCCATGCTCATTGGTCGAACACCATGACCTTTGGTTTTTAACTTTTAACCCTTTATCTTGGCTCTGAAACCAACATCTAAATCCATGTTTTAACCTCCTCAAAACATGCATTTTAAATCCAAATAATAACATCTAATATCAGTCCCAAACTATATGGTTTTAATTTCCAAAAACTATAAAAAACAATCACTTGTTTCCATGGGGTTCGGCCATGCAAAGTGGCCGAACCCAATGGTCCATTTCCATATTTTAAACCGCTGTTTTATACCCATAACACCTTCAGTCCCTATGTCATTCAGATCCATGTTTTTAACCCTTTCTAAAAACATGCATTTGAATCTTAAATCAAACCCAAAAACAGTCCATAAAACCCATGGTTTTCATGTTTCAAAACATGAAAACCAAGCAATCTCTTGCATGGGGTTCGGCCCTCCATGGTGGCCGAACCCAATGGTTATTTTTTTACCATTTTAAATCCTCCATAATCAAGGTTAAACACTGGTGTATTCGGCCATGACCATGGCCCAATATATACCCCAATTATTAATCCAAAAGTCCATAAAACACTTACCAAATTCCAAGCTCTTGTCTTGCCTTTTGATCCTTGCTTCCTTTCCTTCTTATTTCCTTCCTTCTTTCTTAATTACTTGCTGGTTTAAGCTTGAATAATTGATGCCAAAAACCTCTGCTGTTCCACTTAAACAAATGAATTGGAGAGAGGGAGAGAGAGATGGAGAATCTTGGCTTTTCAATGGTGAAAAATGGCCAACATGGTGTTTGTTTCCTTTAATAATTCAGCCCCCAAAACCCCTCCACTCCCTCATCAATTCTTGCCTAAACCAATGGGACACTTGCTGCCAACAAATGCACCCATTGGCGTTCCAACGTTGAAGGCTTGGGGTTTCCAAATGGGATAGAAACCCCCCATATTCCCATTTAATGTTTTGCATGAAACTCACCATAACAAGTCCCCAACGTGTGGGACTTGTTTTGGTTTGTTTGAGATCACAACACCTCCTCATATTCCACTTAACTCACTGAATTTACAGCCCTTTTGACTTCCATTTTGACTCAGTCAACTCAATGTCCAATTCACCATACTTAATGCATTTCATTCAATGCACATGAGTTAACTCACCCCTTGATTTAATTCCAACTCACTTCAGTCCCACTCAACTGATTTGACTAGTGTTTTAGCTCACTTGAGGGTCCACACGGTCGACCATAGTCAACTCGACCCGTTGGGTCCACTTTTAGCTCTTTGACCCGTTTTTGACTCCATGACCCAATTATGGTATTTTGGTCATTTGTAATTGGTTTTTTACATATGGATCAAGCCTACCCATTTTTTCTCCACTTGATTTCCAATCAAATCAGCTTAACCCCATTTAATTTGAGCTTACACAATGGTCAAATCATCCATTTTGACTTATTGGGTCCAATTGGGCCCTTTGACCCATTTAGCCATTTTTTACCCAATTGATGTAAATTGCCCAACCAATCACACTTAACGTTCATAATGTGCTCATATGATCTTAATTTGAGCAATGGGCCCCACCATTTCCTTACTTAACATCACAAAATAATTAATTTAATACATCAGGGGCATTTTCGTAATTATCCACTTCATTGAGAAATTACCCATCCAATCAAACTTGACAATCATAATGTGCTCATATGATCTTAATTTGAGCAATGGACCCCACTATTTTCTCATTTAACATCATAATTATTACATTCACCAAATCCAGGGGCATTTTCGTAATTATCCATTTCATTGAGAAATCGGGGTGTTATAGACACATCACTGTTATCTTCCATAGCCACAACCTTGGGCTTGAATCTTTTTACAGGACAAAGGTTTTAAAACAAAATTAAAACCAAGAAGCACTTAACTTATAGCTCTTTCTCGAAGATGTGTGCTTCTCAAAGATCCACCCAATGTGTGCCTGAGCTAATCCCGACGCTCCGCCTTATAGCCGTCGTTAAGAAATCACAATTTCAGGGTGACTTCGAAACTTGTTCTACCAACATCTTTCCTAGTTTGTATCTTTTCTTTTCTCCTCTCTTTCTCTCTTTCACTAACTCAATCAATAGATTGGTTGTATTTGATTCTCAGGTGTAGGCACAAGAGAGTTGATCGTTCCTTTGAGTATGTGAATTTTCTCAGTTCAAGGAAGATGATTAAATGATCACACAACTCTCATATTTATAGAGGAGTCAACACAGTTTGTCAAATTGTCTAGTACCGACAGGTCGGGGGCAACAATGGGTCGGTGTTCATATTTATTACCATTCAACCACCCAAGTGTTACACCTTAAATGCACTCCCAACAGCATAATTAATTCCCGATCAACAGGTCGGTGTCACCAATGGGTCGACAGTCATGGCAACGAGAGGTCGGTCCATACGAGGGTCTCGATCTGGGGCAACACCATGCAGATAGAGTTTCATGTCCCGAAACTTGTCATGCCCAGAACGACCTGTCGCCCTTTACCGAGGGGCCAGTCCTGGTACTCTCGATCAGTCTAGAATTACCGAGATATCTGTTTTCTCGAAAGTCCACTTGAGTTCTAAGTTCCAGAACTCATAAGTTATCATCGACGCGCGTTGACCCGAGGGGTCGTTAAGTTCATCACCGAGAGGTCGGTACATGCGAGACTCTCAATCAGAGGCATACCCAGAATAACAGTTCAATGTCCTAGAACCTCTGTCAATCTGGTCGACCAGTCTGTGACCATAATGGGTCGATCATGTCTCCACCGAAGGGTCAGTGAGAACGACTGGTCGAGCTGATAGTGAACTTGTATTCATATTTCCAAGTTCTCTTCCAATTCACTGTCAAGCTTCCTCTCTAGGCTTTTAATGATTTGATCATTTGTTCAACTAAGACAAGGCAAGATCCTCCTAAGGTGTGTGTGTTCCACCTAAAGTCATCTATGGCCATAATACATGTTTTGTGATTGCCATAACGATGACCTTTGGACCTGGTGGAGTCGATCTTCATTCTTCGATCACTTAAGTCTTCAAGCTTCTAGCAAGTGCTTCTTCCCGGGTCATGGAATTGACAAACTTAAGGACTCGGCAAAGCTGGGGCACTAACATGGTTAATGACCCGAATCAACATTACAAATCACCCACCCAAACGTGGATGCTCATGCATGACGAATCAACAATATATCATGCATGAATGTCATGTCTTGTATGCCATTAACATGATCATAATAAATGATTAACAATATAACTTGTGTTAACAAATTCAATAAACACATGACCAATATAACATGTGTTAAACAAATACAATAAACACATGACGATTAACAAATGTAACATGTGTTAAACAATTCAATAAACACTTGATATCCAACTATGGCATAAACAAAATATTCATGCTAACAAATTTCTTCTAAGTTCATCAACTAAACAATTAAGCATGAACAATCATCCAATCACACAACCAAGTTCCAACTTTCATTAAAATAATTCTACAATGTTCAGTTGGGGTTCTTCAACAATACAGACGGGTAGTTAACAAACATACATGGGCCAACTGAGGTGCTCACGCTTAAAACATTTAGCCTCAAACAATTTTCCCTTACAATACATGAGCTTGCACCGGATTTACCCGTCACTCAAACAACTTCTAGTCTTACGGCAAATAACCTCAACTCATATATTCATTTTACATTCAATCAACCCAAGATTATAATAAATCATTAAATAAGGTTAAGTTTCCCTCACCTAAGTTTTGCAATTCACCAAGTACAGACACACCACCAATTCCAAGTTCCAACAAGCTTCAGTACCCAAATTCGTTGTCAAATTTTATTTTATTTAACTCCTTTTTAAATCAAGGAATTAAAAAAAAATATTTCCCATTGGTTATGTCCAAACAAATCGATTCCAAGGGGTACTAAAAAAAATACAATTTGTATAAGGTTTAGAAGAGTTAAACAGAGCAGAACTTGACCTATCTTGAAGAATTTTCTGGTATCAGGTCGAATCAAACCAAGGTATCGTATTCGTACAATGGATAGTTCTCTGAGAGAGGATTAAAAAGATATCTGGTTCGTTCGAAATGAACATTCGTAGCCCGAGTAACGATCAAAATACTCAGACATGTACATTACTCAACAGTTTGCAGTCTCATCCAAGGTTTCTATCTTACAGACCATATTCGACCCTTCAAATAGATGATTTTACCTCTTATAATTTTACTGGAGGTATACATCTTCATGGACATCAGTTTTGGCACAAAGTTTACACCTTTTCGATGATCAGAGACTAAGATAAATATTCCACAATCCAGCAGTGTAAAACTGTCTGTTTTTCAACAATCTACAACCTATGTCTGACTTACAGACTTGCTTTTGGTATAAAACGTAATTTAAAATTGATCATATTTTAAGTGGATATAGGTATCGTCGTTCTAATCAGAATAGGCACCAATTTTAAGTCGTTTCAATGCCTCGAATACAAGTTATGATTTATTTAGTAAAACCCAGTGAAATTGTATCTCAGATCTGAACAAGATTTTGCCATGTTTCAAACTAGATTTGGGAATCACCTTCTTTTGCTTCCAAATTAGGAAAACAAATATATATATCAAATTTCAATACAACAAAACAAATTTACTTGAACAATACCATCGAGAGCCCCTGATATTAATTTTCTCACGACAGCACGCAGAAAACTGGACTGCAGATATGAGAGTTCATATTGCAATGTTTTTCACTATTCAAATTATACTCCTAGAATCCGAATTTAGGAATCTAAAATTGGTCATGATAGCATTACTTCACGGGTCAAAATTTCATCTATCCATGGCCTAAATTCGATGAACTAATATTCACGAAGGAAAAGATCTCTACTCTTTCAAGGGTTTAATCTTAGTTTCTTCTTCCTCCCTTCCTTCCGTTGTCTTTCTCTCTCTTTCTCTATTCGAATCTCTCATAGGATATTCCAGAAAATTGTTTTAGTGTGATAGACTAAGAAAGAAGACAAAGAACAAAATTTAGGAAAAATATAAATCTACATACCTTAAAGAGATCGCTTGAGGGAGAGAGATCCAAGAGTGCTTGGAGGTGATTGACCAAAGCTTCTTGTGGGAGAGAGAGAGACTTACTAGAATACAAAAGAAAGAAGGAGAGTTTCGGCCAAGTGGTGTTGTTTATAACCTTGTCACAAATATTGGCGGTATTTTCAAATTTACCGCATTTTGATCGGCAAAATATTATTATCGCGTTAAAAACGCATTTTTATTGCCACGACGATAAATTTCCGGTAAATTCCCGATAAAATCGCGTTAAAAACGCAATAAACGTTAATAACGCCATAATATCCCTGTAAATTCCCGATAAATTCCAGAAAAATTCCCGGTAAATTCCCTATACCATTTTTATTTCATTAATTTTTTTATTAATTCTATTTTTTTATTTTTTAAATATTATAATTTCCGCGAGATTTTCCCGTAAATTCCCTGTAAAAATCCAAGAATTTAAAAATATCCCGTTATTACCAATTGCCATTAATATCCCGAGAACGTTATTTGTCACTTTGGTTTACAATTGAAAGGCTTCCATCGTGAGAGAGGAAAAAAAAAAAATAAGGAGAGTCGGCCAAGCTTCTTTGTTTGGGATCTTCCTCCTAATCAAGTGGGCCATTAGGTAGCTTATCTTAGGAAAATACCCAAAAGCAAAATCGTGTGAGGTCTTACAATTGCATCCAACGAAATTTAAAGGAGAATTAGAAATAGAATCAATCAAGGAAAGGAAGTTTGGGTATTTTCCAACTAGATCTCCTAATTGTCTTTGGATTTTCTAAAATTAACTCAAGATCAAAAAGAAAAAAAAAAAAAGAATCAAGACCCACCTACACTCCACACGCCTAATGCAATGGGGTTACACGATTTTGAGTGTTGCTACAACTCAAAATTTCCATTTAATTGAGGGATAAAAACATGTACACCAATTTTGCTAATTTTATGAGAATTGTTTTTATCTACATAAGGAACAAAAGCTCAAATAAAAACTTGCTAAACATGCCAACACAAAAACGTGTGCAATGGATTTTTCAAAGGGTAAACTCTATCATGGAAACAAAATATGAGTTTTAAATTTTAAATTTTATTTTTATAAAATTCGCTCAAGGCATGGGCAATTTAGGTCTTTTCACAAATTAGAACTTCAAACTAATTTTCAAACTTGAATTTTGAAATTAAAAACTAAGAATAGATTTTAGAAAATACGTCCAATGTTTAGAAAGTCATAATTCATTTTTTTTTTCAAATAATAAAACCAAATTGTTTTATATTTAATTTATGAGTCTCCTATTTGGATTCAATTTGATCCAAAATCTATTGTAAAAACAAGGGTAAAATAATCTTTTCACAACCCAATGTTTTCAAACCACCTTTAAGGGTTGAATTTCGAGAAATAAAACCAAGGTTGGTTTTAATAAAATTTATCCAAGGTTTGCAAAGTCATAATTTAGATTTCCAAACACTAAGCCAACTTGATTTTGTCTAATTTATTTAATTGATTCCAACTTTGAAATTTTATTTTCAAAACAACTTTCATTTAAAATTATTTCCTTAAAAAAATCAAGGAGAATAAAATACAAATTTCTACTTGAAGAGAGGGAAGATATTTTCTAATTTTCCAAGTTTGCTTTCCCAAATTTTGTTTTTCACACAATTTATTCAACAAAATTACATACAAATTAGAAATTTGCTAAATATCCTGTTTAAATTAATATACCCTCTCTAATGATCCACTAAGTTGGGTCGGGTCTGTAACACCCCGTCCTTTTCACTCTAATTTTCAGAGTTTTTTTTTTTATATATAATAATCATGTAATCGGGGCGGAGTGTCACGACGCGAGTTAAGTTCGGATCTCTAAATCCGACCCTTAACTGGCCAAGCCCATGTGCATATGAATTAAGTCCATAAAACCGATCCGCACATGGTACAAATACAACTTGCGGAAATAACTTAGTCTTAAACTGACTGGGGTTATAATAGATCCTAAGACTAATCCATTTTTAACTTAAGATAGCAAAGTACAAGATTTATTTTCCAAAATTACCAAATAGCCTTAGTCTACCATTCATTCCAAACCATCCAAAATAAAGCAAACCATAGCATCTACCTAACTACTTATTACATGCCAATACATCTAATTACCAAATTACATTGTCCGAATAAATCAAATGACCAGTCCATAAATAGTCCATTCAAAGTTCATTCCAAATCATTCAAACCGCCCAAGTTTCCTTGCTTGGTCCCCTTCTCGATCCTCAATCTTTGACTTTCCTGCGTCATCCACTAAGAATATAGATAGGGCGTTAGATCAACGCGCCCAGTAGTGTTTCCGAATAGGGCTACCATATGGTTAGTCGAAAACATGCAAATAGTATAATAATAATACAAGTGTGACAAAATTCCATTAAAACATGCTATGTATGAAATGAACATGTAATGAGTCCCACCCATCACCATTCAACGTAGACATCACTTGACGGGATTCTCATCATCAAGGTAACCCACAGTGGTCTTTCGGATGCCCCGACGGAGTGTGGCCTCCGGTTACGACACCATTATCCCATGCGATGCATGAAATGTCTATGCAAACATTGCATTTAGAAATATAACTTTACATTCACCAAAACTTATCAAAATCAACTTAAAACAGTATATAGGAGTGTGGTTACAATAAAGGTAGGAAACCTACACTAGATTACTTTGTCTGACCCCTCCTTTGAGCCGTCTTCCGATCACGGCTTGTACACCGTTCTAGAAATCCAAATACCCTATGTACATAGCAGCAAGTTAATCATTTGACCATATGATTCTAATTTGATCTAAATTCCAAAAATCCACTTTGTGGGGTTCGGCCATACCCCATGGCCGAACCTCACCCATTTAAAACTTTGGTCTCTTTTTATTTTACTCCATAAACATTCAAACAACCAAATCCTCCAAATAAACCTTGGTAGGGTTCGGCCATACTTCATGGCCGAACCTTACCACCTTGGATTTTGGCTCATATATCCATTCTTTTGATCATTTCATCTTTTCATCCATATTTACAATAACGCCACTATGCTACCCTTTGCTTAATTTTTCCTTAGAAAATAAAGTCCATCACCAAACCACCTTAGTGGGGTTCGGCCATACAACATGGCCGAACCTCACTATTTACTTTGGTCATTTAAACCCTTTATTCATATATCTTATTTGCCCAAATTCATCATTAACAAATCATCAAATCCATCAAATGACAATTGGTGGGGTTCGGCCACACAACATGGCCGAACCTCACCCTATAGATTTTAACCCCATGTTCCATCATCTTTCATGTTTAATCACCTTAATACTAAGTCCATAATTGACATATGTAATTCCGAAAATCATAAGCATAAAACATTCATTATCATAATCCAAATATCCCACAAAACAGTCCATGGGGTTCGGCCATACACATGGCCGAACCCTATGGTTCTCTTAATGAAAACCCACCAATATTTATCTATGATATTAATCAGCAAATTAACATTACATAAACATGGTTCAGCCATGTCATATCTACTCCAAAACAGTAAGCTTAATTCCATATAAAAATCTTTTAGAAGCCCCACTTCAAAATATGGATTTTTGTCTTTCAAACACCATAGAATTCACCAAATTTTCTCATGGGGTTCGGCCATCCAAAGTGCCGAACCCTATGGTCCATATTTTAACACTTTTAAACATCACATTCCTATATTTAAACCATTGATGGATCTGGCCATACGATGGCCAGATCTCATTTTCTTAACCAATCTATTAAACAAGGGTTCAAAATGCACTTACGAATACCGCGTCTCCTTCGGTTCTTTTGACTCCTTTCTTGACCCTTTATTTCCTTGACCTCTCCTTCTTTCTTACTGTTCTTTGGGCTGAGACTGATTTTGTTGTTGTCCTTGAACTGATTCGGCTAAGGTATGGATTAGAGAAAGAGATAGAATATTGGCTTTGGATGGGGAACCTTGATGCCAACCCTTTGCTCAATATATGCTTTTGTCTTGGTGAAATAAATCAATCAAGGACTGATTTCATATCAATAACCAGCTGCTGTTCTTGATCTTAGAGAGATGATAACAGTCCAAGAAAGAGAGAGATAAAGAGAGTAAAATGAGAGCCCTTTGTTTAACCAAAACCAGCCCAAGGTTAACCTTGTGTAACTCACCTCACCTTAATCAAAGTTCTTTATGTTACTTGGGGGTTTCTTCTATGAAATGAAACACCCCAAGCAACCAACATCTCCCATGCAAAGTCTTTGAGTAACCTCCTCAAATCCCATTCATTTCCCATCTAGAAGTTTCATCCAAAAATGTGAAACACCCATGAGCCCCAACGTTGTAGCCTATATTTTTTGAATTTGAAATGCCATAACCCTTATGTAACTCCACCTCCCTTGATTCTCACCAATACCCCATGTGGGGGGTTTCATGCATGGAACAAAGCCTACATATTATCCAACGTGCATATGGATTAACCCTTGAAAAATAACTCTCATCAACCTAACTCCCTAGTAGACGTTACATGCATGCAATGTCTCATGCAACCAACGTCCCCTGATTTGAATTTGAATAACTTCTCATTAAAGACTATGAGTGGGGGTTTCATCTTTGAGATGAAACTCCCCCACCCCCTCTAGCTGCCCTTCAACGTGTGGAGTGAGGTGAGTTTGAATCATCAACTCTTTCACTTCACACACCACTTAATTAAAACTTATTTAACAACTCACTTACTTAAATTTATTTTAATCAACTCACTCACTATAAATATTCTAAATCAGCCCACTTATTTAACTCAACTATTAATTCCATTTTCAAAATCCAAACAGTCCAATTTAATCAATCTTGGACTTACTTAGTGATCAACAAAGTCAAACCCGCCCCATTGGGTCCAATTTGGCCATTTTGACCCATTTAACGAAATTTGACCCAATTATGATTCTTGACCCGTTTAAGTTCATCTTATCCATTTATTTGTTTTGTAAATAAAACTACCATCCTTTGGGGCTTCATTGAACCATTGACCCATTTAAATTCAAATCACATATATCACAATGGCAATTCTGTAAATATGAATAAATTCATATAAATTGTTATCTTTGAAATTCCAGGGTGTTACAGGGTCGTCACAGATCTGCATTGGTATCTAAAGGGGATGTTTGGGCGTAGTGAACAAGGCCAGTACAAATTCCAAATTAAAGGGAAAAGGGGGTGCACATAGGTGTATTATAGCAAAATCATATTTCAAATCATATCATTGTAAAATTCTCATACTTTCTCAAATAACATCATATTAAAAAAATAAAAGACTCATACGTAAATCTTGAAATGTCATGCCATGGGTGTCATGATCAATGTATGCCCTCGTCATGCCCCATGCAAGTTTTCAGGACTTCTTTTTGACCCAGGAGCGCTATGGCCCAATAGTATTTTTTTTGGGGCCTTCTTTCTGACCTTGGAGCTTATAGCTCAATTCATGCATTTCCCTTCCCATGCAATCGTGCATGAGGTATGTGAATGTTCCATGATGACAAATCTTATTGCATCTTATATGTTCAAAACATGATCATCATATAATTTTAAATCTCTTCTATACATAAATAATAATATATCATATGTTCGAATTTCTCAAAACTTCATATTGAAATAATATCATACTCAGTGGATGTAAAACAGTTCAATTATCTCATAAGTGGAGTAAACACCATTTCAAGACATAAGACACATGATTTTGTAAAGCATTTAATTCATGAGGTCATACCCCAAGTGCATTCAACAATGTAGGAAAACCTACCTAATCTACGATGATCAACGAAGGGAAACGATTCGCGAAGTAGAACGGACAATATCAAAGTTACTCTCGCCTCTTCGTTTGTACACATGTGCCAACATATAATTCTCACATCATTATAGTGTAAAACCTCTAATTCAATTTATGGAAGTCTTAATTAAAATCTAAGGGTCATTTGGTGAAGATCCTTAGAGTCTAAATGACTCCACATGTGTGTTTTGTATTAAGTATATTAACCTTATAAAACCGTCAATGTCTCAGGTCGACACATCGACATTATTGATATGTCTCCCCTGGACAAAGTCGACACATCAGTCATCTCGATGTGCCGACCGAGGCTCTGTCCGTACATGTCTGTATTCTTCATTTGCTTTCAGGTAGATACACTCGTATTGGTCAATAGGTCAAGGGTGTACATAGTCGACACGTCAAGGATGTCGACATGTCGACCTGGGTTTGGTCTTACAGAAACTCTATATTTTCTCCGTGTTCTCAGGTCGATACCATTGTCCCTAACGATATATAGGCTGGGTTCACTCGACACGTCGACCGAGTCGACATGTCATCCTAGGTTTGGTTGGTCAGAACTAGTATTTCTCTTACTCTTTGATCTGTTGTGTGTGCATATCATCGACAGTACCGCTGTGTAGACCTGGGGAGTTCAAAATTCGTCGATTCTCAATGTGTATGTTCCCCATTTCTGACTATATTCCCCAGGTTTGTATCTACACCACTTCTAAACATCCCTAAGTTGTTTTTCTGTACTCTAAATCAACATAAATACCATATACCTCTATAGATCCGTAGATGTCGTGGGTGGGAGGTTGATGAGTTCCGATTTCGGAGTCTTTCTTTCTTCTTCTTTATATTCTTTCTCCTTATTTGATTTTCCTTCCTTTGTCTCCTCTTCTTCCTCGAGGTAGACGAAGATGGTGAAGAGGGGAGAAAGAAAACTACTGAAAACGAAGGATGAAGGTGAGTGAGAGGAGTGGTTCATTTCTTCCCTCATTTTCTCCATTTCTCTTCTTTCTTTCTCTCTCTTCTCTTCTTTCTCTATTTCTTTTCTTTCTTCTCTTCTTTCTCACTTTCTTTTATTTTCTTTTCCTCTTCCTTTGGTTGCCCTAAACTAAAAAATGAGTAGGTGGCAGTGGAGTGTCGAGATAACCATGCATTAAATGCATGAAAATGACACATGGAAGGTAGTAGGTGGGCGTGTTTAACTTAAGACCCTGGACACGCTGGACACATTGATGTTGTCCATGCATTGAGTTCTGTCGATGCATCAAGTGATGGGTATGTCGACACATCGGTTATACAGACATGTCGAATACGAATGGCATAAGTTCTGTTTGCGAACGTCTATATGTATCGATACCGTCGACACATCGAGTGTAGGTCTGTCAACACATCGACATTATCGACGTGTCGATTACAAATGATATGGTTTCTATTTTCAGAAGACTGCAATTTTGCTCTCTAATCGATAGTACCGATATTGTCAATGTGTCGACTAGGGTTCAATGACCCATCGATAATGTCAATGCGTCGACTTGGGAATTTCAAGATTTTTTTATTTCATTCATTAAATACACAATTTCTCATTCATTTTCATCTTAAAATCAAAATCCCACAAATCATTTCATTCATTTTGGGAAAAATTATATATGAATTAGAGAGTTAAACTCGGGGTCCTCACAATACTACCACCTTTTGGAATTTTCGTCTTGAAAATTAAACGAAACTTGGGTTCCAAAACAAAATTACATAAACAGTTCAGGATGAGATGTTCTCATTTCCGAATCCAACTCTCAATTAGGTTCCTCATTGCCATGTCTTTCCCATACCACTTTCACAAAAGGAATTGCTCTGTTCCTTAGCACCTACTATTCTAAATCTATGATCTTGATGGATCTCTCGACATAGGACACGTCGTTTTGCACATCCAACTCTTGTACATCTATAACATGTTATGTATCGGGATTGTACTTTCACAAAATTGAAACGTGAAATACATCATGCATACTAGATAACTGTGCAGGAAGTGCTATACTGTATGTGACTTCACCAACCTTTTCAAAGATTGGAAATGGTCCCACAAATCTTGGGGACAGCTTGCCCTTTCTCCCAAATCTCATATGGACCTTGCGTGGAAAGAATTTTAGGAACATTCGGTCTCCCACTTCGAGCGCCAAAGGTCTTCTTCTTTTATCGACATAACTCTTCATTTGCTCTGTGGTCTCCTCAGCCGAATCTGGTTCGATTAGTGCAGCCTCTCCTACCTCGATCGAACAAACTAAGGATCTACAAGGTCAACCATACAACGCCTCAAATGGAGCCATTTGGAGTTTCTCTTGGTAATTATTGTTGTATGAGAACTCCACCAGTGTAAGGTGATCTTCCCAACTGCCCTGGAAGTCTAGCATGCAAGCTCTCATCATATCTTCCAACATTTGTATAGTTCTCTTAGATTATACATCCGTTTGAGGATGGAATGCAGTGTTATACAGTAGGTCTTTGCCCATGGCTGCTTGCAAGCTCTGCCATACTCTGCCTGTGAATCTTCCATCACGATCTGACACAATAGTCTTGGGTACTCCATGTAATCTGACAATGTCATGCACGTACCGTCTACCCAATTTCTCAGACGAGTCTGTTGTCTTGATAGACATGAAATACACTGACTTGGTGAGATGGTCAATCACGACCGAGATGACATCATTGCCTTTAGAAGATCTAGGCAATCCAGTCACGAAGTCCATCACGATTTGCTCCCATTTCCACTTGGGTAACAAAAGGGGTTTGAGTAAACATGGTGGCACCGATGTTCTGCTTTGACTCATTTGCACGTCAGACATTTGGAGGCATAATCTGCCACATCTCCCTTGAGTCCAGACCACCGGTATTGTCTCTTGAGGTCTCAGTACATCTTCATACTTCCGCGGTGTATCGAGAGTTTTGATTGGTGTGCCTCTCTCAATACCTTTAATTTGCAGTCCACGGGTACATACACTCTGCCTTTGTACGTGAGACCCTGTACTGGTCGCAATTCCCAATCTTTAACTGTTTCTCCCTCTGTTAGCTTGACCCATATTTCTGTAAAGTTCGGAGTTGATCTTTGTGCCTGTTCTATACTTGAAGTCAATGTAGAATGTATTATCAAATTATACATATGTCCTTTGTCGGTTATGTGCAAATTCAGATTCTCACTAGACAAGAGCATCTCCTACTCTTACTTGATCAAGCTTGCCACGGTTACGTGAGTCATGTGGCTAAGTACATTCGCAACCTTGTTTTCCTTGCCCGGATGATAGTGAAGAGTGAAGTCATAGTCTTGGAGAAACTCCATCCATCTTCTCTATCTTATATTGAGTTCCTTCTGCCCAAACAAGTATTTCAAGCTCTTATGGTCAGAATAGACGTTAAATCTTTCTCCGTAGAGATAGCGTTGCTGAAAGTCCCAGAGTGCTAGAACCCGATTGTCTAGAGGGGGGGAGGAGGGGAGGGGAGGGGGGGGGGGGGTGGGGGGGGGGGGGGGGTGTTGAATAGAACAATCCCCAATTTTTTGTTCCTTTTTAAATTTCTTGATTAATTAGGATTAGCAAAGTATAATGGTGAAATTAATCAAGATGGAATATTGTGTGTGGACAAGAGATGTGCCAATTAATAACTACACACACATATAATCAAGCACATAGACAACCTATGTATAGGGGTTCGGTTAAACAACCTACATCCACTCTTAAGATTCACCCAACGTTGGGTTATCTCCAAATTACTAAGTGGGGAATTACACCCGCACTAATAGTGTAGGATTTTCACCTACACACTCCTAGTTTTGAAGACTCGACCAACCCCGGTCTACGTACTTTGTTAGTGCCTCGGCTTGGCCAAGTCCCTATGTTTGTCAATTCCATGACCCGGAAAGAAGCAGTTGTTGGAAGCTTGAAGACCCAAGATAGTCAAGAGTAAAGATCATGTTCCACCGTATTGAAGTTCATCGTTATGGCAATCACAAAACAAGTATTATGGCCATAGATGACTTTAGGTGGTACCCACATCTCATAGAGGACTTCCTAGGCTTAGAAGAACAAATGGTTAAAATTCGAAAAAGCCGAGTGAGGGTGATTGACAGTGAATTGGAACCCAACTTGTAAATATGTATTAGGTTTCACTGTCAACGCGACCAGTGGTTCTAACTGACCCTTGGTAGAGACAGGATCGACCCATCGTGGTGAAGGATTGGTCGGCCATATTAACATAGGTTCTGGAACATTGAACTGTCAATCTGGGTATGCCTCTGATCAAGAGTCTCTTATGCACCAACCCCTCGGTGAAAGGCTGAAACGAGCCCTCATTGTCAACGACTCCTTGATTAAGATCTTGCGTTCTGAAACCTTGAACTCATGTGACTCTCGAAAAAACAAACATACCGGCAATCAAAGACCGATCGAGAGTACCAGGACTGACCCCTCGGTAAAGGGCGATAGGTCGTTCTGGATAATAGGTTTCTAGAGATGAAACCTATTTTTCTATTGTTCCAATCAAATCCATCGGAAAAATTAGAAATCAAGAAAATCAAAAGAAAAGTAAGTGGACCTGAGCCATTGAATCATGACTATATCAGCTATTCTGATATTCAAATTCGAAAGAGATGAAATTGTAGAAGCGGATTTTTTATTTCCTTGGGCTACGCAAGAATTTGTCGATATTTCCGATTGAATCTTCTTGTTCCTGGATATTCCATAGGAATAAATTGCTATTCCTTTCCTCCGCATAGAATAGAATAGAAAGGTTTATTCCGAGTCACAAGAGCAATTTTCAATACCTTTCTTTGCTTTGATTCCAGAAAAAGATCAGTTTATATCTATATAGGATTTAGATATAGATATCAGATCATGGCATGGTTTCATGGACCCAATATTTCCCTATTGATGCATCAGATATTTTTGTTCCGACAATGCAATGGAGAACGAATACAAGAAAGGAGGGATTTTTCTTTCTGGTCTCCCAGGGGCAGAGACAAAAAAATAGGGTCCTTTTTTTCTGCCGGATAGGGGTAAAAAGTAAAGAGGGAAATATAACAAAGAAGACAATAAGAAACAAAAAGCAATCAAAACAAAAAAGGAAGGAGTAAGAAATAATATTCTATCTATCTATATGTATATGATACTGTAGTAGTTTAGTATACACAGAAATTAGGAGAATCCATAGAGATATTTTTATTGATCTTTTCTCAATA